>SNQJ01S0007703.1:123214-176333 GCA_010110895.2 Picea sitchensis
TGAAAAACCCCCGTTCTGAAGTCCATAATAAAAAGAAAAATTGTACATACATCTTGTGTTCCTTGTGGAGATGATTTGTTGATGATATATTGCTGATATATGTTGCTGATATGTATTCACATCTAACTGATTATTAATGACAATAATGAGTAATGAGTAAATGTCGAATGCTAACTAATGAGTTTTGTGTAAGAGGGAGGTTTTGGGAAAAACATCCCCACACTCATTCACCCCCCCCTCTAAGTGTGGTAGGTGTGTTCAACAGGGGTGAACCTGCCTATCATAACCCGAGTATGGAGAAACCATATCCTCTTTTTTCGCGAGCTTCCGAGGTGTTTCTTGTTGCATTTCAGAAAGCTTGATAATCTCTTTTGGGACATTGAGATCCTCTATTTCAGATTTTGAATCATCCCAAGCTGAGGTTAGAATTGATGAGTCCACAATGGAAGGAGCGAATCTATCTTTCAAAGGAGCCTGTTTGGATTCCTCCATGGGAGGGGCGTCCTTTGAAGAAACATCCTTGGAAATAAGTTGATGATAAATGTGGGATCCAACCCACCAGGATGATTTTCGATGTTTTCGAGCTTTCTTAGGGCCCCTGGGAAACAAGGCTGCCAAGTGTCCCATGGCAAAACATGCTCGGCACCGTAAAGCAATTTTTTCATAATCTAGCTCTTGAGTCCACGAATCGTTATCCCTTGTCAAGATGATTTCAGCCAGAAACCCTTTGCTGAAATATATTTCTACACAGATCCAAGCAAATGTGCAGATGTTGTAGATTTCAATTTCAGGGCATCTGAAATGGAACCTTCCTAAAGAGTTACCGATGGAACAAAGAGAGGATAAGCCCGAAAGATGCAAGGGTAGGTTTGGGAGCATAACCCAAACAAGAGCTGAAGATAGTGAATCTTTTGAAGGATCAAAAGAAGGAGACTAAGGCTTCATACATAAACCAAAGCTACCCCAGATAACAAATCTTTCGATGGATTCTCTTGAATTAAATTTTCTCTAATAAATAATTGGTTTAAATTAATATCTTGCAAAACTTCATAACGTATGTTTTCTTCTTAATATTTTTATTTCAATTTGAACTTTGTTATGTATGAATACTAAGGATCAAAATATGTTATTTTAGGCTATTAATTTAATTTCTCTTTTCTAAATAAAATACACTAAATTATTGTTTTCACCTAAAATGAAATGCATAGTAATAATTGTCTTTGTACATTTTATTTTAAAAAACCCACTTTTCAATTTATTATTTGTTGATAGCTTTTAGTAAATATACCAAGGGTTCCATGCACATCATACACTTAAATACTTACTTATCGTATTCGAAGGGTGCCATGAGTGCATTGGGAAATTGTAGTGAAACTTGCACAGTAGCTAAAAACAATGAACACCAAACTTGCAAAGTTGAAAGAACAATTGGAGAAAGAATGAAAGAATTGTATTAACCAAATGAAAGAAAGGAAAAATACATGTGATATACTCTACATGGTTGAACTAATGCACCATAGTAATGCTCTAGAGAGATGTGGACGCACACTAACAAAAACCAGAGTGAACTTCCACCTAGTCCTAGTTAATTGGCCATGTAGTCATCGATTAATTGGCTCACACAAGTGGAGTGGAGAGAATTTCATGCATGCACATGCATGGTGCTCTCCTAGCCTCATGCATGTGAAGTGCACGCTCTTGGTGATGATCCCAAGGTGAACATGGAACACTTGGTGATAATACCGAGGTGGCCATGTGAGACTTGACTCCACTAGTCTAACTGAACCATAATTGAGTAATGATTGAATAATGTGGCAACCTCATCTAGGGGAGAATATACCAGACCAAGGGGTGCCCTCAACATAGACAAATGAATTAGGAAAATAAGTACTAGGTGGGAGTACACAATGAATGGGTCTCGGAAAGAAGCCATGTTGGGAACCCATTTTACAATGTATCTAAGTAAAATAGAACACTAAAAAAGAGATAAGAGGGAAAACGACATAGGAAACCACCCCCTCAAAATACAATGATGAAAAAGAAAGATAATTGCTAGGCAATTGTGTCCTTCACTCCAAGAAGGTCTTGCAGAAAGTGCAATTTGTGCTCAGTGAAAGTCTTCGTGAAGATGTCTGCACTTTATTCAAAAGAGGGACAATACCACAATTCGTTGATCCCATAATGAATCAACTCTATGATGCAGTGGATGTGGATCTCAATGTGTTTGGATCTATGTCATTGCACTAGATCTTTGCAAAACTTCAGTGTGCTATGATTGTCACACTAGATGACAGTTGGGCGATGGAACATGATACCAATCTCAATAAGGAATTTTTGTATCCAAATGGCCTGAGAGGTAATGTTGACCTCACTTATGTACTTGGTCTCTGCTGATGACAAAGAAATCACTGATTTCTTTTTACTGGACCAACAAATGGGGTCGGATCCCAAACTAAGAACATACCCTGAGGTAGACTTGTGATCTGTGCTATCACCAGCCTAATCTAAATTTGTATAGTTGATGAGGTCCAATGTACATCCTGTTGCATAATGAATCCCATAAATGGAGGTACCTTTGACCTTTCAAAGGATGCGCTTTGAATATTTCCAGTGTAACTCATGTGCCTCTTGCATTTACCTGGAAACTTCTCCCACTGTATACGAGATATATGGATGAGAGTGAGTGAGATGAAGAAGACTCCCCACTAGCTGGCGATACCTGGTGCTATCGACCAATGGTTTATCCCTACCATCCTTGAGCTTTACCCTAGATAAGAAATTTGCGTCTGTCGACTTATGATTGGTCATGTTGAATTTGACCAGGAGATCTCTGGCATACTTTTCCTAAGACAACTTGATTCCTGAATCAACTTGGTTGATTTCAAGATCAAGGAAGAATTGTAGTGGACCCGTGTCGGTCATTGAGAACCTATCATGCAAAATATTGTTGACTGCAACAATAATTGAGTCTGAGAGTTAGAAGTTATCAACAAAGAGTTAAAAGTTCTCAAATATAAACATTGGGATCATATTTACAACAAATGAAATTTTGAGAAAGTAAGTAAGAATCCATTTTAGCATACCACGCTTTAGGTGCCTGCTTGAGGCCATAGAGTGACTACTTGAGTTAGAAAACTAGAGAAGAATTATGTATGTACCATTGCAGCTACTCCATGTAGATCTCCTGTTCGAGATCACTGTTGGTTCTATGGTCTGCACCTGACTGCTAAAGGGCAGAGCTAGGCCACCTCAAGTTTTGGAATGGTTTGGTTTTAATGAATTAGGTTTGTTGGTCAGTTGATATGTAGGTTTTCAATGGTAGAAACCTGGTTGGACTGTCTAAACAATATCACTGTAGGTTCCCCTTAGCTGGTGGCATGCGTTTTGATGAACAAGTAAGGATGTGAAGAGTAAAACAAATGAAATACAAGCAAGCATACAATGTCACCTACTGTATGAAATTTCAGTCTTGAAATAATATTCCAAATATAAAATATGTATCTTGATATAATTCATGCAAACAAGGTTGTAATACAATAAACTATCTACTATAAACAATAGTTGAAACCGGGTTGCATAGCATTAAATAGTTCATTGAAACATTAGTTGAAAGGAGAGGAAACTACACATTTCATACATTTCCAACTTGCATCTAGATAAGATTAAGAACACACAAATATTTGGGAACAAAAAACACAAATTGTCATCAAGACTTATATTCACCAGGTAGGAAGCTTTACAATCATAAGTTTCAGGTCCAACCAAAATTCTGATGCTTGATCTCCCAAAAAATGAATCTGATTACATTCCAAAATCTTTCTATTTATCCCTGTCCCAAGAGGGTTTCGACCATCTATATAGGATCTAGAACAAAATTTCAACTTCACATTACAACTAGAAAACATCTCTTTGACCTGAGTGTATTCAATTGGAAGTATTAGTCATGACTTCCCTTTATCTCCATCTTAACAAAAGGTATGGTTCATATCAAAATAAAATGACCACTTATAACACTTGGCAACAATGTCTTGAACTAAAACAAGAAAAGTTGATGTGCAACTATAACTACTATTGACCACTGAAGTAGAACAACTCCTAACAAAAACCTTTGACAGTTGTAGCTGGCAGGTGATTGTGCATGGATGCCCATGTGCACTCCAACTGGAGACCAAACTGGAACACATGTGGATCAACTAGCATAAGTCCCAAATCCTTTGTCCTTTGACATAAAATAGACCTTTTCGATTATCTCTTTCAAGAAAAAACATGTTTTTTGATGCTTCTTTTGCAACTTCTTGTACTTCTTTTGTAGCTTAGTATGTTGCATTTCCATATCTTGCTTCTGCTGCTGTAAACTCTGAATTTGTTGCTTCAACTTTTGTACCTGGTGGCTGTCATCTATACCTCTGTCAGCTTCGACCTTTGGTTTAATCAAAACTCATTCCTTATTTCTATCCTTTATCCCATGTTCTTCCTCTATGGCACATTTGTTAAGGTCAATGGACAACTTGGTTTTTCTTGATGTCATCTCATATATGGGTGCTACCTCATAATTTTTGTCATGTGTCTCCCTCACAGATTCCTACATATTTAATGTTTTTTCTTTAATCTCTGGTTTGGTGTCATGTACAACTTGCTCAGGAAATAACTTTGTATCCGGGGTTATGACATCAGAGTCCTGCTCGGGATTTGGGCCAAGGTCTATTGCATTTTGTTCTAAAGCCAAGTCTGCAGGGTACTGTGTCTTCACAATTGCATATTTTATCGTTGAAGTTCCCCCTTTATGGTATTTCTACTTTGCTTTATTACCTGTCATGTTTTTCAATGTGAGGAAAACCATCTCCTCCATATTTGCAAATCCATAGATGTCCTCTTTAGTGTCTTCATCCTCAATTACTATAGGGTGATGGTATTTCAAAGATGGATTGAACAATGCTTTAGAATTTAGCCTTAATTGATTGGTGATCCTAGTTTTTATGTTAGGTTTACTGGGCATTTCAGGGTCCTGGTTCACTTTCCTTTTTCTACTCTGTTTGGCTTCATGGGATTCCTTCATCAAGGTTTATACATGCACAAATTCTGCAACAACAATCTCAAGGCTGTGTTGTTTAGTTTTCTTTTTCTCCTTGTTTTTGTCCTGGGAGCTTTGTCTTGCTGCATGGTGGTGGTCACAAGCTTATCTTCAGAATGCTTAGGTGACAATGGATCTGGTGGGGTGACCTGTTCTTCTTGCTTTCTGAAACAAACCTTGTTGTCGTCCTTCTCTCTTTGCTTTGCTGTAGATGATATTAGCTGCCTTCAAGGGGTTTCTTCCTTTGCTAGAGTAATTGATTTGGCCCTTTTAGACCGGGTACCCCCTTTCTTAGTTGCAACTTTCTTTTTTCTCATTTGTTGGGTAGCCTTTTAAGAGCACCCAGGTTCAGGGGAAACCCTCATTTCTGGGTTATCCTCGTCCCTTTTCTCTTCAAATTGTCGATCAACTTGTTGTTCCTCTTCTTGTAACCCTACAGACTATAAAAAATATTTCCGGGCATCTCTATTTCATCCAAATCAAAGAGGACCAAGATCTTTATAAAACCTTGGGGATATAAACTCCCGTGAGTAGATTCAGGGTGGTTGTGGACCCTTCAAGACATTTTAGTTAAAATTTTGAGAAAATAAAAGGGGAGGTTTAATTCTTTATCACCACTTAAGTGCATAAGGAAACAAAGGTGATAACAATGCACAATTGAGAAACGTCCTTCACATGTAATATACCTTTGTACTATGGTGAGGATGCCCCGCCATTCATCTTTAATCCACATAATCTAAATACCATGACTCTAGTCAGGGTTTTGGCGTTCTGACACCGGGAATTTGTTCAAGATCTTTGCTGGAAATTTTCCCTTTTTAAACCATCTCTCCCCGCTAACTGAGAGAGCATAGGTTGCCGTAATAAAATGATTTGTGATGTGAATTGTGGTGTCCCCGAGATGGGTCTGAAACCCATCAAAATTTTCTGTAAATAGCAGGGCCACTCCAGCGTGGTGCCCTTCAAAATCACAGATGAAATCAAACCATTCTGCCCTGATGAAAACATCTCTAATTTCTAGAGCAACTTCAAAAAATTTGAGCCCCCGTGGCTCTATTCTGTTCAATTGCCAAAGATCTCGAGGAGAAACCATCTCGTTCGAATTGCCTCTGCTGGCAATTTTTGGCTGAATGTTTGTGTTAATTTGATTTACTTTACCACATGCAATGACAATTACCCACGATCATGTGATGATAACAATTGAAGGTGCAAACCTACATGACTTTAACATGAATTGTGCAATGATGATCAAACTGGTGGTAACTCACATGAACTCAAGTGCCCAGGGACATGCACACACATGCGAGGCACCAACACAACTGATTTAAATTTAATTTTTTTTTATGAACGTTAAAACCAATAAAACAACGTGTTTTTTGTTGTTTGCAGGAATATGCACATTCTTGCAATATATGTCTTTTTGCATCAAAGGCCTAGGTTAACCTGCTAACAACCCACTAATGATAAAATCATGGTGATGTGTGTTATTCAATTCGAACCAAAACATGTAGTAACCTTCCAAAGAGCAAGAAAATGATGAAAAACAAAAGGAAGACGAGAAAATATCAAAATGGCTCAACACACCATTGAAAAGAAACTAAGCAAGAATTTGGTTGACAAATGGATGGGCTAATGGATAAAAAGAGAGAAGAGGTGCAGACCTAGGATTTAACAATCACCATGAAGAAATGCATTCCTCACATCTATTTGGTGAACCTACCACCTCCTTGCTACTGCAATGGTGAGAGCCAACCAAATGAAATCCATCTTTGTCACTGGAGCAAATGTCTCATCATAATCAATCCCATGAGCTTGCTAAAAACCTTTGGCCACTAATCTTGATTTGTATATTCTCACAAGTCCATTTTTTCTTTTGTTCATCCTGTAGAGCCACTTGCATTTGAAAAGATTGTGATTTGATGGAAGCATAACCAAGCTCCAAGTTTGTTTCTTGATGAGGAGTTGTACTGCTTGTTCAGGGATGCTTCTAAGAAATGATTCCCTTCAACTTTTACATATGTTTGAGGGTATGATGCTATAAGCATGTAGAAATGCATGGGACTTATTGTTTTTGTGGTTGTAAGTGAATGTGGAGCCTCCTCAAATTGGGATCTCATCCTCCTCAGATTCACAAGATCACCCACAAGATTGACTACTGCTTGTAGAGTGGACCGTGTCCATTTGGGATTGGATTTGGATCTTCACATGTATGCTCATGATCTCCCAAATGAGATTTGGAAATGATATATGAAATCTGATTTAAGTGGCAGGATGCATCATCTATGATATCTAGTACAAGAGGAAGCAAAGAAGTTTTTGCACGTTGTTCCTGAGATGCATGCAGAGGACTTTCTTCAAACCAAACACTCCTTTCAATGATCAACTTGTCTATTGAAGGATCTATTAGTCTCTATCCCTTAACACTTTTGAGATAACCCACAATGATGCATTATTTTATTTGAGGCTCCAAAGCCTTCCTCTTTTCTAAAGGTATGTGGGCCCATGCATGTGATCCAAAAACGCGGAACTACATCACTTATGGTTTCCTGCTACTCCAGGATTCAAAAGGTGTCATGTCTTTCACATATTTGTGAGGATATCGATTTTGTATGTACGTGGCATAGTTGATTGTTTCAACCCAAAATTTGGAGGGAATGGACTTTGCATTTAACATGCAACTTGTCGTATCCTTCAGAGACTGATTCTTCCTCTCAACCACCCCATTCTATTGTGGAGTGTATGTAACTATGTGTTGCAACTAGATACTTGCTTCATCACAAAGATGTTGGAAATCCTTGTTTATGTACTCCCCCTTATTATCTGTGTGGAGGATATTTATCATCTTCCCATACTGCTTCTTTGCATGTGCTTTTAAATCCTTGAGATGCTCAAACACTTCATATTTTTTCTTGAGAAAATACACCCAAGTGTGCCTTGAGTAATCATTAATAAAATTTGACACATATTTTTACCTGCTCATGGAAGGATGAGGGAATGGCCCCACGAGGTCACTGTGAACAATCTCCAAGGGAGAGGAGGCCCTCCATGCCTCCCCTTTCTCAAATTTCTCTTGTAGATGCTTGCCAAGAGCTCACCCTTAACAAAATCCTTTAGAAAATTGTATGTCTGACAACCCTTCCACCATCCCTTGTTTGTTGAGTTGTTGCATGTATCTGAAATTCAAGTGGCCAAATATTTCTTGCCAAGGATTACTATCATCATTGGCATGAGTTAGTATCACTATAGAATCCGATCTTGCAAGAAATTTAGAGAATGTGTACAATCTAGATTGATGATTTACCTTATCGAAAACAATTTAAGAGTTGTCTGCCATGTCATATATTGTCACATAATCGGGGTGAATTCAACTATATTCCCTATGCTTGAATGTGTGATTTGGTAAACATAGAGTAGATTTACGGAGAATTTCAGAATGCACAAGATATTCTTGAAACTTTTATTTTCGAGATCTACTCGCCCTTATCCAAATACTTCTACTCGAGAGTCATCTCCCATTAGAATGGGAGGACCGATGCATGATTTTAAAGATTAAAGGACATCTTTTGTGGCTGCCATGTGGTGTGATGCTTCTTAATCAACGATCCATGCATATAGAGAATAATTAAAGCATACACATTACCTTGAGTTTATGGTGAGTTTTCTCCCAACTTCTTGTTGGCATTCTAAGGAATGCAGTCTCCAAGATCGTTTTGATGGAGTGTTTGTGCCACGAGGCCAATGGTTTTCTTCATGCAAGTGGAGTCAATATGATAACGACGATTGCAATAACCACACTTTGATTTCCCTTTATTTCCCTTTCACGCCTGTGAGCTAGAAGATTCATCAGAGGGTTTGGAGTTGCTTCCCTTTCTTGGATCACGATCCCTCTTTCCCTTTAATTTCTGATTGGATTTGGAGTTTAACTTGTCGCTTTCATGCACAACAAGTGCACAAGCTTTGGATTTTTTGAGTGTTCCCAACTTGTTGAGCTTGCTTTTCTCATGCATCAAGGACTCAATGAATGCATCCAATTTGGGCATTGTCCAATTTGCACCTGATGTAAACCTTATTGTGTGAAATGTGAAGACAAATATGACATATTTTGGACCCAACTTTGATAGAATAACAAGAATCAATTGATTTTCGTGCTTTGATTTATCAATCCGACATCCTTTGAACTTCATGAGAATGTTTGGATGTTCTCAAAATTTCTTTGAATTAATGAGTTTAACTCATTCTCAAGAAATTTGCCAAACATATCATCCTATTTTGGAAAGAGTGCCTCCAGAGTAGTCGAAACATTGTTTGGAGTTGTGGATGATTCAACATGAAATAACAATTCGGGAGAGATAGATAAGAAAAAGAGGTAGAAGCCCTGATCCATGCGGTTGAAGTATTTGGTTTTCTCAATGGAAAATGTAAGTTCAGTTTCTATTTCAGTAGTTAATCAATATAAGCCTCTACTTTTGAGTTGAAGTAAAACCTTTGGCTTCCAATTGAAGTAGTTGTATGGCATAAGAAATGATGACAACATAATTTCCATTCTTTGCGATTTCTTCAATATTTTGTACTGCAATATTTAGTTTGTGTGCCTTCTTTCTAGCACCTGTGCATTCTAATACAATGTGAACTTGTAGTGAAACATGCACACATAATCTAGCTAGAAACAATGAACAACAAACTTGTAAAGTTGAGAGAAGAATTTGAGAAAGAATGGAAGAATTGTATTTACCAAATGAGAGAATAGAAAAATACATGTAATATACTATACATGGATGAAGTAATGCATCATAGTAGTGATCTAGAGAGATGTGGACACACACTAACAAAAACAAAAGAACTGCTACCTAGTCCTAGTTAACTGGCCATGCAATAATCAATTAACTGGCTCACACAAGTGGACTGGAGAGAATCTCATGCATGCACATATGTGGCACTCTCCTAGCCTCATGCATGTGAAGTGCGTTTTGCTGATGATGATCCTAAGGTGAGTACACCCTCCAAGGTGAACATGCAACACTTGGTGATAATAACAAGTTGGTTGTGCGAGACTTGACTCCACTAGTCTAACTGAAGCACAACTGAGTAATGTCTGAAGAGGATGTGGTGTCCGCATCTAGTGGAGAATATTCTCATCTAGGGGAGGATATCTTAGACCAAGGGGCTCCCTAAACATAGACAAATGAACTTAGGAAAATAAATACCAGGTGGGTATGTAATATCTCCAATATGCATGTCCTTCAAGTGTTCAACTTTTGATTGATGGGAAATGGAGCAATAATGGAGACACTACTAACTCAATTTTGTTTCCCTTATTGATAAACTAATGGTTATTGCGGCATAATGATTTCACCTTATTGCGCACCCCATAGCTGATCGTCATGAGTGACCAAATCCATGTCATGTTGTCACAACAACATGCAACCTCTGAGTAAACGTGTCCTACACTTTTCAACTCAGGCCACATGGGGAGTGGTTGTAGGTGGAAACATAGATGTTTCTCCACCTCTCTTGATGGTATTTGGTATAGCTCCATACAACTCCATTACCCATGTGTGGATTGATCGACAAGCATGTTCCCTATGTATGCATTTACTACATCATTTCATTACTAATTTCATAATTCACATCAAATATACAAGACATATTCATAAAATAATTATTGTTTCCTGACTCAATCTAGAGTCCAAAATTTTTCGACCAAATTCCGTGTAATGTGCTCTTATAGTTTCCTCTCTCACTAGGCAAACTATTAGTAATATTTGTAGTTTATTATGTCCATACTCATCTAAAATTGTCAACAAAGTAAAATCATGATCATTCAATTCATTATATTAATGCCTAACTGATTCATCTAAACATCATTTGAATTATAATTAAAACATTTAATCATCATCAGATTTAGTCAATCATAATTAAAATTCAAGTTTCATCGTCATAATAATAGTCAATAACGAGGTCATTTGTACACAAATTCCCTCAAATAACACGTCAAGTCTGTCATAATAAGCAGATAAAGTGGGGCACTACATTGGTGCACTCGATAGCTTCGATGAAAATTGGTAGATCAGGTAAAGGTACAATGGGACAGCTATAGTCCCAATTTTTCTACTTGTGAGGACGTAATTGAGATGCGTCAACCGTTTCCTTATTTATTTTGACACTTCAGGACAAAGTTTATTTTATGAGGGGTTGTATGTAAAGCCTCATTTTGTTCGATTACAACGACAAACCATGCTTATTATTTGAAGGAATCTGTTTACAAATGACTCCATTGTATGGATTTTACTATGAAACTGAAACTTGGATCTTTATTTATGTTTGAGTGAATATGATGATGATTGAATGACTAAATTATTAATTAATATAATTTCTAGATGAATCAGTTACACATTAATTTGATGATTTGAATGATAATGATTTTATTCTCTTGATGATTTTAAATGAGATATGAACCTATTGAATTACATATATTACTAATAGTTTTCCTAGTGAGACATAAAACTATAAGAGCACATGGACGTGAAAATTTGTCGACAAGTTATTGGACTTCATATTGAGTCAGGATACAATAACTATTTTGTGAATATGTCTTGTAAATTTGATATGAATTATGAAATTACTAATGAAATGATATAGTGAATGCATGCATGGGAAACATTACTGTCGACCGATCCACACATGGGTAATGGGGCTGTATGGAGGTATATCGGGTACCATCAGGTGAGGTGGATCAACATCCTTATTTTTACCTACTAGCACTCATTCCATGGCATGAGTTGAAAAGTATATGACACTTTTACTTAGAGGTTGCATGTTTCCATGATGGTAGGCCACATATTTGGTCACCCATGAGGGTCAGTTGAGGGGTGCATAATAAGGTGAAAGACCGATTTTATTTTATTTTTTTAACAAAAAGAGGGGGGGGGGGGATTTATTAATATGAAAACAACATATGATAATGCTTGAGGAGTACAACAAGCCCAAATTTTTCTACAAATCAAGCAAAAATTCCATTATGAGGGATCACTAATACTACTGGTAACAGAGCTACAATTTTCACACGAGGCTTAAGTTTAAAAGCATTGCCAAAATATAGTCTATATAATATGCCCAATATACATATACAAAAATGAAACATTTTAAAAAACCTTTGAGAGGAGTCCCAATTTGAAACCACTACCATGTGTCTGCTGCCAGGGCATTCAAGTCCAATTGAACAAGTACTTATGCGAGGGATGATGCTTCATCTGAGTTACCTGGTGTGCAATTATTTGCCAGAGAAGATGAAAGTTGCATAGGCCTAGTGCGTAGCTCCTCCAATTGTTGTTTGGGTGCTAAACATTCATCTTGGAGATGAAGGATGCTTTGTCTCTATTGGACTAATTCTTCCAATACTATGAGTACTTGAGATGAGATTCCATTACAATGAATTTGTAGAGAGAACACTGTGTTGTGGGTGTATGCAAGCTGCTCTTCTAGCTGCTCCACCTTCCTTTCCTAGCACCCCAAATTCTTGATATCCATTGCTTGACATGACCACCTAGGCTTGCAGATAAGCCCGAGAGAGGAGAAGACTTGAGAAATTTCCCTCAAAACAAACGAGCCGAGATGAATTGAGGATCCATGTCTAGGATACAAATTCCACCACATGAGAGATGCATGATCTTCACTTGCCCTCCACCTTTTAACATCATTGATGGAAGCCACATATAATCGAAAAATGCCCATATCCATCCCACATTGCAAAAGAAGTGAGATCTAAAGCGGGAGATATGACTGCTCATGTTGGGGGTAGTTATGTAGAGTTCGTGTGTGCACACGACGCACATGCATCAATGTCGTTGGGTCGATACGATGACAACTCCCCACTTTTATTATGATTCGTATGACCTTGGGTGAGGACTTGGGATCCCGGAAGGGAGAGGGTCCCCACCTTTTATAAAATTCTTTGAGGCCTCGTGAACCTTTGGGTTCTAAGCCCTCCTTAGGGGAGAGGTGCAAAGGCCCTCCCCTTTTCATACTTATTAATTGAATTTGAAACCTCATGGGATTGCTTTGAGGGATTGAGACCTATTTACCAAGAACCCCTACTTCTAATTTGATGCCCTAATTGACTTGTCTATCGACCTCCTGATTATTGGATCTTAGCACATGGAAGAATTCGATTATGCAAAAGATCTGAATTTCTTTCTGAATTTTGTGAAAAATGGCTTGAATATGTATATTTCTCAGGAGAGAGTTGAACCTTGCATATTTTATTATCAGTTTGGAATCCCCAACGACTATAAGTTTTGTAATGCCTTGATCCTTTGCCAAAATTAAACCTTGTAACAAGGCGTATGCTTCTACTTGGTTATTATAGGAAATACCAATACTCCATGTAAAGTTGGATTCCTTGTTTCCTCCAGGTCCATACAACACCCCTCCTGCACACACCACCCCGTAAAAGACTTATTTCTTAGTAACCATTAGTCTCTCAATAAAGGCAACAAAGTTGAGTTAACAATGTCTCCATTGTAGCACCATTTCTCCATCAACCAAAAGTTGGATACTTGAAGGGCATGCACTCATGGCATCCTTGGAATATGATAAGTAAGTCCTAAAGGGAACAACGTACATGGAATATTTGGTATCTTTATTAAAAACCGTCAATGAATAATAAATTGAAAAGTGATTGAAAAAATGCACAAAAAACATTTTACTATGCATTTCGTTTTAGGAGAGAATAACAATATAGTGTATTTTAATTAGATTTTTTTTTTTTTATATTAATAGCCTAAAATAACATATATTATCGTTAGTATTTATATATAATAAAGTTCTAATTGAAATATAAATATTAAGATGAAGGCATAGGTTATGAAGTTGTGCATGTTATTAATTTAAACCAATTATTTATTAGAAAAAATTCAATTCAAGAGCAACCACAAACCATGGAGAAGAATTAGGAATGAAATCCTAACTCAATTTGAATTGTTAATTAAAAGAAAGGTAGCCTAAAATTAATGTAAAGAGAAGTACTCAATAACAAAAACATGTAACTACTCATGAAACACAAAAATAGGAAACTTGAAGAAGATCTAGGAAACACATAGGAGTTAAGGAAGTTTAGGTGAGTAGATTTATTTATTTTTAATTTTTAAATGGTAAATACAAGTGCCCTTTTGGATATGAGTGACACATGTAAAGATAAATCTTAAACATTTAAGTATTTAGTAAATTATAATTTTGCATGTGTGGAAGATGTGGCATAAGTCTCATGTATTATAAAAAGAGGGCTTGAGATTGAAGAAAGAGACTTGGTTGCACCTTAATGTTGAATGGTTATCGTGATGACAATTTGACTAGTGATTGATATTATTGAGATTTTGGTAATTGAAGGTGGTAGAGAAGTGGGGATCCTTTTGAAGCTCACAAGCTTCCATCTTTAATTGTTTTGCTAGAGGTATTTTTAATACAACCCCATTGTAGCTCCGAGAACCTTGGGGAAGAAGAGTACCCACATGAGTTGGTGGGGATGTCAATTAGTGGATTCATAAAAAATTGGCAAGCATACACAAAGACTTCAACAAAGTGACACAAGAGCTTCGACAAAGTTGGCACAAGAGCTTCGACAAAGTTGGCACAAGAGCTTCAACAAAGCTGATGCAAGAGCTTCAACAAAGATGACACAAGAACTTCGACAATAAATTTCATTTGATGACAATAATGTTGTCATGTGTTTGTGTCATTGTTAATTGTAATTTATAACATTGCTGGAGTATTCTATTTTGTTGTAATTTCGTAAAACTGTAATATTATATTTGTTATGGAATCGATGGACTGTCTATACATGTAAAATTGTGAAATCTTATTTCATAATTATTTGAGAGTTATATTTATGGAAATAGATTAATTAATTATTGTATAAGTTGCAATATGTTGGACTGCACATAGTGGAACATAATGCAATATCAACTTTATTGACTTTGTGGACAGCCGACGATCTTTGTGTTACATGTGTTATGCAATTCTTCTATGGTTTAATAGTTATTTCTATTTATTTCACTTCTTGGTATAGGTGAACATATGCACAATTTTGAGCTAGCTTGTATTAGCACCGCTTGTTCCTATTTCACACACTATTCTGATTAATATTCCTATATGCATATTATTGTTTTTTTGTTCCTAATTTTATGTTTTTATTACTATTTAAAATTTACATGTTATCATTGGTTTTGTTGTTAAATTGTTCAAGTATGGTCCATCCACATTCAATCCAACAACTTATTGCTAGTTTATGTTTGTATCTTCAACAATACAGTGCCATTTTTTCATTCTGACACATTACAAGTGGTATTGGATTCTGGAAACATTGTATCCTAATTTAGGAGCAGTGCAGTCATCCTTTGAATAAGAGAGGAAAATGTATGAGGTGTTTTCCATACTATATCTAAAACAAACAAAAAAACAAAAAAAAACAACCATTTCACATTGTTACACTAGCCGGAAAATAAACCGAGGATTGTATCGTGACATGGTAAGTATGAATTGAACTATATAATATGTATTTGGGAAACATGTTCTAGAAATGAGGGAAGTCTTATGTAACCTACAATCCCTAGACCCTTAATTTGTCATTTTCAATGCTAAAGAGTTTGCCTAGCTTGCCATGAAGCACATCCAAAGCTGTTGTAAATTTAGCTTATTGTTCCAACATAGATTAATATACACATAAGGATTCTAGTTCATGTAAGCCATGGGAATTAATGCACTTCTTAATTAAAGCTTCTGCTAGTGACAACGGCCTCTCACCTCCTTTTCCACAAGATACCTGTAATTGAATGATACAAACAACCCATAATAAAAACCTCTCCTAGGGAACAAGCTTATACATTTTCATAGTTGTTTGTTGTTGTTGAGAATAGGAATATTCACGAACATAATAGTTGAAGAGACCCATCATTAGCTATGGGTTGTTTGGAATGTTTCCACAAGAATACTCATAACAAGATGTTTTTTTTTTTAGACCGCAACTGATGGATAGATTAATAATAGGCCGAAAAATCAGCTTCCGGAGGCTGTGCTACACTGGGAGATTCCCTGAACAAAAAAAAATGCTCTGTCATGAGTGGCAGAGTCCAATGATGGTCAAGGTCAACAAAAACTGGAATCCAGTTGATACAACGGCTTGCCCACACTGATACAGTAGTGCGTGGGGAGCAATAGTGCATACAAAGGGTATGAACGTGACTGTAGTCAAGAAATTTACTACAACTGATCATGGAGGAGCTAGTAAACACATTGGCAGAGGAGTAAAGTTTTGAGATGATCCAATTGTCATTTGATGCCTAGGTTTGTGAGGATCTTCTTGACGACGAGCTCCAGAGCATCATTTCTTTTCCCATAGTCTCCAAACGTGTTCGCAACATCTTTGAATTGGATGGAGACGCCTTCGTTGAAGTCAGCTTGTTCCTCTGAAGAGGATTCAAATTCTTCTCGGAGATTACATAGATCATTGTTAATGGATTCCAATCTTTCGAGGATTCAAATTATTCTCGGAGTTTAGATAGATCATTGTTAATGGATTCCAATCTTTCCCCATATGAGCTAGAGTAGGAGCCTGGTAAGATGCCCTTCTCCTCGAGATAAGTCTGGAGCTTTCCCAACGATTGTTCCAGTTCACCCAACCTTTCTTCCAGGGAGGGCTTCTTCGAGGAGGTATTATCCATATTGGCCATAAGTCCGAGGGGGAAGCCGAAGGAGCATAGCCAATAATATAAGGATGAATCGCCTGAGGATAAGATCTGATAGCTTGGCTTGAAAGAGGCCCGATCTATACGAATGAGACATGGGATTCTGAGCATCGAGCTATAATCCAAAGGATCACGAGGATAAGTCTAGGACAAGGATCAATGGTACACTGATTGCATAGATTACATAGGATGAGATCAGGCCTGTCAAAGTCATGAGATGTTACAGTTGGAATCGACCCCATTGACAGAGATAGTGCTCCTGCGCAGGAGCGAAGCATAGTTGGCCTCGTGATCAACTTGTTTGTTAAGATGTTGTTGATTACAGCAGCTTATAGTTTGAAACTCTTCACTAAGATCATTATTTTCTGGTAGATCTGATTCATTTGGAGGTTGGATGGACTAGATTTCGTGCGCATGGCCTGCACCACTAGTTTGGAGTCCCCAAAGACTGAGATGGTTTGAATGTTTTGACTGAGTGCTTGCCGGAGACCTTTCCACAGAGCATAAAATTCAGCAAAGTTATTATATTGAACTCCCAACCCCCAGGAAAAGGTGGATCTAATTGAGCCTGAGGGCGTGAGGATCACTCCTCCTCCACCCGAAGGACCCGGGTTTCCCTAGAGGTTTTAATTTAAAAACAGACAGTGAGCCTCCTGCAAGAGTCTCCATTTTAGAAAGTCCTCTTCATTCATTCGAATTTCCCATACAGCTAGAGCTGGAGACCTGGCATAGGGTGGTGCTTGAGCACTTGTGGTTAGAGATGTAAGCCATGTAGTTTCCCTATCATCTAACGACTAAGCATTCCAAAGAGCAGGTTTGTAATCCATGGTCTCTCCAAGGAGAACTTTGGCTTTCATTGCAACCTTTGAGGGAGGGCTCTCCACACTTCTAAAAAGGCGATTGTTCCTTTCAAGCCACAGTTTCAGAAAACAAACTTAGGGAGCAACATCCAAACTGTTTTGAGCAGGTCCTTTTTGGTAAGATGGAAGGGAGAGGAGTCAACCCAATTGGAAAGGAGATCAACAGTTATAGCTGGCATATCAAAGCTAGGAATATTCATGGGAAGGACTTCTTGCCAAACCTCTCTTGAGAAAGGATAGGAAAGCAGTAAGTGGTCAATGCTTTCTTCATAATTCTTACACATGGAACATCTTGAGGGGCCTTCCAAGCCTCTTTTCCTTAGATTCTCCGGCAGTGAGGATACTTCTATGTGTTATATTCCAGCAGAAAAGGTCAACCTTCGGGATGGACAATGTGGACTAGATGAACTTCCAGTGGATAGGATTTGGAGCAACATGAGGGACTTCCATTGAAGATTGATAGCCTTCAACAGTAGTGAAACTTCCAGATTTTGTACCCCAACCTCTCTTGTCCCTAGCAGCTTGGTTCAGTGGGGCTTTACCCTGCAGAAGCCTGGACAAAAGCTTTGCCTCCTCTTCAATCCTGGGGGGATGGCCTCCTAAATTCCAATCAATCCAGTTGTTTTCATTATCCCAAGCAGAGAGGTCCCAAAGGGTGAAGACACGCTTCTCCTGAAGCCACTGCTTTATGTTATGTATTCCAAGATTTTGCCCCAAAAGCTCTTCCCCAAGGATTGAATCTCCCCAAACTTTGATTCTTTTCCCATTAAAAAAGGATCCCCTATATTTAAACTCTGTCTCAAAGCACTGGAACACTTCATATCTTTTGAGACAGAGATTAAAGATAGGGGATCCTTTTTATTGGGAGGATTTTTATCAAAGCACCGTTGTCTCTGCCCTGTGAAGTATTTTTCCACAATACCTTCTTGCTCCAGCTAGTCCTTCCGAATACCAAATGCCAGAGGAGTTTGGATCCCATGGCTAAATTCTGAGCATGGATGTTTCTAACTTGGAGGCCTCCTTCTTTGTAAGGTCTTTCGATTTTGTCCCAACCTAATAAGATGTAACTTTTTCAGGTTTCCTTTTCCTTCTTCCCACATAAATTTTTTGAAGAGAATTTCAATCTTACCAATGACTGTAATGGGGGCTAGAAGAATAGAAGATTGATAAATAGGGATATTGTAAAGAACATATTTCAACAATACTAGTTTTCCTACTAGGGTAAGCCAGTCGGCCCCCCACTTCTTAATATTTGCTTTTAACTTGTCAATGATGGGGTTCCAGTTCACCGATTTGATGGCAGATTTAAAGATAGGGACACCCACGTATGTGAATGAGTCCCAATTCAGCGAGCATTCCATTTCCAGAACTCTAGAGATTCTTCCACTGCTTCGTATAGCTCCAACAAATTTTTTTTTTGCAGGTTGATCTTACTTCCTAAGACCTGGATGTAGGTTTCTAGCTCCTTCTTGAAGCTCCTTGCAGAATGGAATCCAAAGGCTCCTCCTAGAAGAAGAGTGTCATCTTCAAATTGGGCATGATTTATGTCCTTTACATTTGGAGCCATGCAGAGACCAGGGAGGGAAAGATCTTTCTGACAGTTGTTTAGTTGGAAGATGAGCACAGAGGCCTCAATGGCATAGAGGAGAGAAGACAGGGGACATCCCTGACGCAACCCTCTTGAGGCCTGGAAAAAGTTTGTCGATCTCCCATTGACCAAAGGAGATATCCAAGGGGAACAAATGCATCTTTTAATCCAGCCAATGAGCTCAGGGGAAAACTTGAAATTCTCCATCACCATGAAGAGATAGTAATGTCTTACTCTGTCAAATGCATCGGCGAGATCTAGTTTCACAGCCATTCCTTTCTCTTTTCAGTGGATGTTGGAATGGATGGCTTCTTGAACAAGAATGACATTGTCTAGAATTTTCCTTCCTTTTATGAAACCTCCTTGATTTTCGGGAATGATCCTCGACATAATTGTTTTGATCCTATTGGCTATAATCTTGGTAACCAACTTGTATCCCGTGTTGCAGAGGGAGATGGGTCTGAAACTGGAGAAATTAGAGGCCCCTTGCTCCTTCTGGATCAAGGCCAAGAAAGAGGAGTTTGTACTCCCTCCCAACTTGTGGTGGCTTTGAGAATTCCTTGCCATCCGGAGAAGATCATATTTGATTATATCCCATCAATTAGAATAAAATCTGGCTGTGAATCCATCTGGGCTAGGGGCGCTGTCCGGTTTCATATGGGACATAGCATATTTGAGTTCTTTCATAGTAATAGGAGCCGCAAGAGTGTCATTATCAGAGGCTTGAATCACTTTGGGAATTAGCGAGAGAGGGTATGCATATGGGTCTAAGGATTCAACAGGAGGAGCTATATAAAGGTCTTGGAAATGGGAAAAGGCAGCATGTTTAATGCCTTCAAAATATTTCACCAGATTTCCTTGATGGAAAATTTCCTTCACTATTTTGAAATTTTTCCTAGCTTCAGCTTGTTTGTGAAAATAAGAGGTGTTTTTGTTACCACTCGCTAACCAAAGGCTTCTAAATTTTTGACGCCAATACTCTTCCTTCAACTCTGCAAGCTTGGTAAAAGGATTTTTGGAGGTTACTTTCTGTCCGAGAAATGCTTTCAGTGATGGGAACATATTCCATGAGAGATTGATGGTTTTCCAAGGCAGATTGAGCATCTTTCCTGCAAGAGACCAAGGAGGAATGAAGCTTGGCCCAGTCCTTAAGATCATGTTTTAGTCGTCTAATCTTTTCTTCCCAAATGTTTTGGAAGGGTTTCTAGTAACCTTTTTACTCCAAGAGTTAGAGACAATATGACTAAAGCCATCTTGATGGACCCACGTGGGACTAAACCTAAAGGGGATGGGGCCCAGGTTTTCATCAACGCAGAGATCAAGGAGGATAGGTTTGTGGTTGGAGACACAATTGGGAAGGATTTTGGATGAGCCATGTAGCCCCAAGGTGAGGAAGGTGGAATGGAACAGAAACCTGTCTAGGCGGGCCGCGATGTGCCCTGGACCTAGCCTTTTATTAGTCCAAGTATAGTTTCCATTGGAGGGTTTTATGTCAACAAGATCCCATCCTAAGATGGTGTCTTCAACCAATCCCAAGAGGGATCTCGGACAACGGAGCCCCCTTTTTTCTCATTTACATCTAAGGTGGCATTCAGATCCCCTGCAATGATTATATCTTTTCGTGCCCGGGAGGCTTAGGGAACGCCAATTGAGTCCCAACAATCTTTTTTTTCATCTAACAAAATAGGAACATAGAGGTTGAACAAAATTACTTGATGGCCCGAAACTTTGTGATTGAGTTTTGGTGTAGATCCAATGCATAGTACTGTGAACAGCAAGCAACTAAAATATGGAGGAATCCCAGAAGGTGAATAGACCTCCTGAGGCCCCCCTGGAGCTCACATACTTTCCTAGAGCTTTTTTCCTAATTTATTTCCTGCATTGAGGGCAGAGTCATCCTCCATTTGCCCCCAACTAGCAGGATCTCGTGCTTGTTGATTCTTAGCTAAGTATCTCAATTGTTTCGGACTTTCCAGGTGGATTGCCTGTGACCTCCTAGCCTGGTGGAGATGTACCTCATTATTTACTTAGAGGGATGACCCTAGAGGCTCCCGGCCTTGCTTGTATCTTGTATTCATCATGCCTTTAAGAGTTTGCTGGGGGCCTTGCAAAATATCTGCGTAAGAGAATTCTTCCCTTTCTTTTTATTTGGTTTCCGCCCCCTTGGGTTCTTGGCTAGAGTTCCATGCGATTTCTCAGACTCTGTGGATCCTTCATCAGAGTCTCCTCCTGGGTCAGAGTCCTATTTCGCTTCTCGAGAGTCTCCGCGAGCAGGAGAGCTTCCAGATAAAGGGTTTTCCGGTTCTGGTTGGATTTCCCCTAGCTCCAACGAGGTGGCACCTTGAGTGTCTTGCATCTCAACAGGGATAATGATATCAGGGGGAGTGGATTCAAATGACAATAAATCCGAGGGGCTTCGGGCATTCACCACCCAGGAACTTCTGGTTCCTAGGGTCAGCTGTGACTCACACAATAATCATAGCTTGAGATTGGACGGGTTCCTTCAACGGGGCTTTAGGATCTGAATTTTGTGCGTTGCTTGATGCTCTTTTTCATTTGGCTTGGAGGAGGCTTTTCCTTTTTTGACCCTCTGCCATCCCTCGCCTTCTTCTTCCGGATGGGCTTTTGGGCAATTGCGCTGGAAATGACCATGTTCATGGCAGAGCCGACACTTAAAGGAAGTTGTGTTCTGATAATCGAGTTTCTTGAAATGAGACCAAGAGCCTAAAGAAAGTTTGATGGCTTCTGGAAGACCTGCCTCCAGATCAAATTCAACACAAATCCTCGCGCATGAGTACTGCCCTTTATGCTATGCTTTGTCAATGAAACGTCCTAGGGTATTCCCTATTTCTTCCGTGGCTTGAATATTCCAAAGAATGGATCGAAGATTAGGGAATCTTACCTGCATCACACTTTGGCATACCAACCATGGATCAAAGTCCTGACCACTGGGCCTGTATAGAGTCCTTGGGTGCCCATAAAATATGGGCCACTGCATGAATATGAGATCGCGATCTTATTTTGAGATAAATTCGAAGACGAAGAATCCTCTCCCCACCGGATAATAGGTGACACTGTGCTTCAGATGGGGCCTCCAGTTACGCTGAATCCAGTCATCCGTGGTTTTGGCTGAGGGCCAAAGCCCCATGAATTGGCCAACCAAACCTCTTTTAGCAAGATCCAGGGCGATTTTAATGGAGTGCTCCTCTGACAATGCGATTTCTGGTATTGTGTCAAGTTTCTTGACGAATTTCGGGGCCTCTTTGGCCGCCAGTTTCTTCCCGGACGACGCTAACAGCCTACGAAATGCCTCTTCGGCAGAGATCGGGGAGGAGGGAGGGGGATTCCCTCCCCCTGGCGTGGCCATGGCGGCGGCCTGGAGCTGCGCGACAGAGAGAAAACCCTAGAGGAGGGAAGCGATAACAGTGCCCGGAATCAAAAGGAAGTTATTATTATTATTATTCGATAAAGAGGAATCTCATAACAAGATGTTGCTATATTCGATTGATCGATTTCTTGGAACACAATGTTAAGTGTACTAAGAGTAGGGTCATTGATTTTAAACAAAATAAAGCACTGGTTCGAGTATGATGAATTGCAGATGAAGGGTTTCCCTTTCAATGTTTATTTATTTATTTATGTGGAATTAAAAGTTGTTATCTAAAAGGATATTTGCAAAATTGGATTAATATTGTTTATGATAATTATAGAGTTAATATAAAAAATTATATACCTAATCTATTGAAAAGATTTAACTCCCAAAACCTGATGTTGATTCTATTAATTATAACAACATTCATAATTAATAATATTAGTGTATGTTTATTATTCCTAATTTATAAATCCTACAATTTACATATTCAATATAGGTTCTCTAAATTTAATAGATAATCTATTGCTCACAATATAAGTCTCATAAAGTAGTGCTCAACACATATAAGTCTCATAGAGTAATGCTCAACACATATAAGTCTCATAGAGTAGTGGTCAACCTGTCTCCATAATTCAAAATGACACCAATTTGGAGATTGAGCACCACAAATATATAGAGATCCAATGATCTTAAAATAGAAGTTTTGATTTAGTTTATTGAATGCTCTTCACTCTTGTCATAATCGCTATAGAATTATTTGCATCATGAGCTGATTCAATTTACTTTTGCCTTCTTAGATTATTTGATTATAATAGATCCATCTTAACAATTCCATTTTGTTATTATTTAAGATATTCATCACTAAACATTGTTACTTTGTTATTATTTGGATTTAGAATTATGTAAATTCCAAAGTATCAACTTCATCTTAAACATATACATATAAATAAAGATTATCATCTAAAATTTCACGTTCTTGCATGTGATTGGAACCATCGTAGATCCATCTTAAATCTAGATCTATCATGCACGGAGAGGGATCAAATCCCTCTAGGTGAAAATCGTTCCTTGAGATTTTCACTCTAAAAGGAGGTTTGCACCTCAGAGGATTTGGTCCCCCTCAACGCATGATAGATCCATATTTAAGATGGATCTACGCTGATATATTAATATATTCCATTCTACGTTGATAATTAACCTAAGTGGTTACAAATTTTTTCCAAGGATCTTAGATATGCCAGTATCCCACAATCCTTATATGTTATTAATTGCATGAAAGGTAAGGTAATTTAAAATTTTAATTAAATAATCCTTAATTTAATATGGACTTTTTCTTCAAATTAATGTTTAAATTAGGCATAGAGGTCATTTGTTATGATGCTAGTAGACTTGAGGTGTCCGCTTGGATTCATCAATGAAAAGAATTTTTGTGAAATCATTGTTCCCAATGATGCATTTAACGCTCATCAAATTGAATTCACCTAGGTGGTATCTACCTATTCACTAAGGATTCCTAAATTAAGTAGTTAGTTATCTTCAATTGTGTATGAGAGTTGATATAACCAACACATATAAGTCTCATAGAGTAGTGCTCAACCTGTCTCCGCAATAAAAAATGACACCAATTTGGAGATTGAGCACCGCAAATATATAGAGATACAATGATCTTAAAATAGAAGTTTTGATTTAGTTTATTCAATTCTCTTCGCTCTTGTCATAATCACTATAGAATTATGTGCATCATGAGCTAGTGCAATTTACTTTTGCCTTCTTAGATGATTTCTTAGACTATTTGATTATAATAGATCCATCTTAACAATTCCATTTTGTTATTATTTAATATATTCATCACTAAACATTGTTACTTTGTTATTATTTGGATTCATAATTATGTAAATTCCAAAGTATCAACTTCATCTTAAACATATACATATAAATAAAGATTGTCATCTAAAAATTTCACGTTCTTGCACGTGATTGGAACCATCATAGATCCATCTTAAATCTAGATCTATCATGCACAGAGAGGGATCAAATCCCTCGAGGTGCAAATCGTTCCTCAAGTTTTCCACTCTAAAAGGAGGATTGCACCTCAAAGGATTTGATCCCCCTCAGCGCATGATAGATCCATATTTAAGATGAATCTACGCTGATATATTAATATATTCCATTCTACGTTGATAATTAACCTAAGTGGTTACAAATTTTTTCCAAGGATCTTAGATATGTCAACATCCCACAATCCTTATATGTTATTAATTGCATGAAATATAAGATAATTTAAAATTTTAAGTAAACAATCCTTAATTTAGTATGGACTTATTCTTCAAATTAATGTTTAAATCAGGCATAGAGGTCATTTGTTATGATGCTAGTAGACTTGAGGTGTCCGCTCAGATTCCTCGACGAGAATAATTTTTGTGAAAGAATTGTGCCCAACGATGCATTTACCACTCATCAAACTGAATTCACCTAGGTGGTATCCACCTATTCACTAAGGATTCCTAAATTAAGTAGTTAGTTATCTTCAATTGTGTATGGGAGCAAGAACTATTCTTGATATGCAAAGTTGAAGTGAATTAATTAAGTAGTTAGTTATCTTCAATTGTGTATGAGAGAAAACACTATTCTTGATATGCAAAGTTGAAGTGAATTCTTAGCACAATTTTCTTAGAACAAAAGACAAAAATTAAGTAGGGTTATCATATACTTTGTCTCATATAGATTTGGCATCTGCACGCTCTCAACTGTTAACTAAATGAAACCTTATCTCCGTGTAAAAGGGCGAGTAATTAATATAATCAATGACTCTTACATTTATTAAGAGGAGATGTTCGAAATCAAAATATGAACATCTAGGAAATCTATGACATGCAATATCTGCCACTTAACGATATGGGTGTTCACTTAATTATTTGGAAATCAACACATGCAATATATTTTGCTTAATTTCTAAAACCTTCAATTTGTATATAATAGAAAAATATTATTAAGTGATTGAATAATATTAATATTATTAGGCCATAGATTCAATCACCCACGAGGATCCACTGAGGGGTGCTTAATAAGGCGAAAGCCTTGTTCCTAAGTAACCATTAGTCTATCGATAAAAACAACAAAGTTGAGTTAACAATGTTTCCATTGTAGTGCCATTTCTCCATCAATGAAAAGTTTGATACTTGAAGGGCATGCACTCATGGCACACTTGGAATACGATAAGTAAGTCTCGAAGGGGATGACGTACATGGCATCTTTGGTATCTTTACTAAAAACTACCAATAAATAATAAATTGAAAAGTGACTAAAAAAAACCGCACTAAACACATTTTGCTATGCATTTCATTTTAGGAGAAAATAACAATATAGTGTATTTCAGTTAGAAAAAAAAGAAGCTTAAAATAACATATATTATCACTAGTATTTATATATGATAAAGTTCTAATTATAATAAAAATATGAAGACAAAGGCATAGGTTATAAAGTTGGGCATGATATTAATTTAAACCAATTATTTAATAAAGAAAATTAAATTAAAGAGCAATCACAAACCATGGAGAAGAATTAGGAATGAGAATCCTAACTCAATTTGAATTGTGAGCTAAAAAAAAGGTAGGTTAAAATTAAAGTAAAGAGAAGTACTTAATAACAAAAACATTTGTGAGCTAAAAAAAGGTAGGTTAAAATTAAAGTAAAGAGAAGTACTTAATAACAAAAACATTTGTGAGCTAAAAAAAAGGTAGGTTAAAATTAAAGTAAAGAGAAGTACTTAATAACAAAATCATGTAACTATTCACACAACATAAAAATAGGAAATTTGAAGAAGATCTAAGAAACACCTAAGAGTAAATTTAGGAGTTAAGGAAGGTTAGGTAAGTAAATTTATTTATTTCTAATTTTTAAATGGTAAATACACGTGCTCTTGTACATGTGAGTGACACTTGTAAAGATAAATATTAAAAATTTAAGTATTTATTAAATTATAATTTTGCATCGATGAGACATGTGGCATAAATCTCATGTATTATAAAAAGAAGGCTTGAGATTGAAGAAAGACAATTGGTTGCACACTAATGTTGAATGGTTGTCATAATGACAATGTGACTAGAGATTGATATTATTGAGAGTTTGGTAATTGAAGGTGGTAGAGAAGTGGGGATCCTTTTGAAGCTCGTGAGATTTCATCGTTAATTGTTTTCCTAGAGGTATTATTCATACAACTCTGTTGTAGCTCGAGGATCCTTGGGAAATAAGAGTACCCACAGGGGTTGGTAGGGAGGTCAATCGGTGGATCCATAAAAAATTGGCAAGAATAGACAAAAACTTCAACAAAGTGGCGCAAAGGCAGCTTCGACAAAGTTGATGCAAAAGCTTCGACAAAGCTGACGCAAGAACTTCAGAAATAAATTTCATCCGATGATAGTAATTTTGTCATGTATATATATATATATATATGCTTTCTTATACAATGTGTGAGAGGAAACTCGATTGTGTATAGACATTGTTAATTGTAAGTTATAATGTTGCTAGAATATTCTATTTTTGTTGTAATTTCATAAAACTGTACTATTATATTTGTTATGGAATTGATGGACTGTCTATACATGTAAAATTGTGAAAAGTTATTTCAGAATTATTCGAGAGTTATATTTATGGAAATAGATTAATTGATTATTGTATAAGTTGTAATATGTTGGATTGCACACAGTAGAACATAATGCAATATCAACTTTATTGACTCTTGGGATAGCCAACAATTTATGTGTTACATGTGTTGTGCGGTTTTTCTCTAGTTTAATAGTTATTTCTATTTATTGCACTTCTTGGAAAAGGTCAACATATTCACAATTTTGGGCTAACTTGTATTAGCACGATTTGTTCCTAATTCAGACACTGCTTTGATTAATATTCCTAATATGCATATTATTGTTTTTTTTTGTTATCTAAATATCCCTGACTTGCGAGATTGGCCTGTGGCTAAGATGCCACGACCCAAGGTCATCTAAGCCATCAAAATCACTCAGGGTTCACACCCGGCCTGGACCGCACCAACCCTTAACATGGCTGGATTTGAGGTGTCCCCAGAGGTTTCAAACCAATGACTTCACTTACAGAGTGCCTTAACATCACACTCCCCAACCAACTGCTCTACACCACGAGGACAATATGCATATTATTGTTGTTTTGTTCCTAATTTCCTATTTTTATTACTATTCTAAATCTGCACGTTATCATTGTTTTTGTTGTTCAATTGTCCAGGTATGGTCCATCCACATTCAATCCAACAACTTATTGCCAATTTATGTTTGTATCTTCAGCGGTACAGTGCGATTTTTGCATTCTGACACTTTATAAGTGGTATCAGAATATGGAAACATTGTATCCTGATTTGGGAGTAGTGCAATCATACTTCGAATAAGAGAGAAAAATGTATTAGGTGTTTTCCACAATATATCTAATAGGTAAATAAATAAATAATCATTTCACATTATTACACCAGCCAAAAAATGAACCGAAGTTTGTACCATGATAGGGTAAATATGAACTGAACTATCTTATATGTATCTCAAGAACAGATTCTAGAAATGAGTGCAATCTTCTATAACCTACAACCCATGGATCCTTAATTTGTCATTTTCAATGCTAAAGAGTTTTTCTAGCTTGTCATCAAGGACATCCAAAGCTGTTGCAAACTTAGCTTATTGTGCCAACATAGATTAATATACACACAATGCTTCTAGTTCATGTAAGCCATGATAATTAATGCACTTCTTAAGTAATGCTTCTTCTAGTGACAACAATCTCTTACCTCCATTTACACAAGATACCCGTAATTAAATGCTACAAACAACCCATAATAAAAACCTATCCTAGGGAACAAGCTTATACATTTTCATAGTTGTTTGTTGTTGTTGTTGTTTAACATAGGAATATTTGCGAACATAACAATTGAAGAGACCCATCATTAGCTCTAGGTTGTTTGGAATATTTCCACAAGAATACTTATAACAAGATGTTTCCAGATCGAACCGATCAAGTCATTGGAATACAATGTTAAGTGTACCAAGAGTAAGGTCATTGAATTTAAAAAAAATAAAACACTGGTTCAAGTACAATGAATTGTAGAAGAAGACGAGCTTGGCGAGCCTACGACTGGGTGGCAGAAACACCCAACGCTCCAAGTCACCATGCAACACCAACATCTTTCGTTCGAAGAAAAGACCACACCGAATTACTCAACCTAGGCTACACCTTTACTTAGTTCCGTTTGTTTACTTAAGTTATGCATGTGTTTCTTATACTTAACTTATACGATACTAAAGAGATGCACCATTACACAGTGCAAACAGAACATGAATGTGGGAAACCAAATGGACGTAATACCCAAAAGCTTCTTTATGAACGAAACAACAGTGTGCCAAGCCAACGCTTGTGCCACACAAGTGTTGATGTTTGGATAACATCAGGAAGACATTCTCCCAGATTAATAATTAATAATATGATTATTAATTATTAAAAAATATTATTAATGTAATAATATATTTATATAAGGTATAAATATATATCATAAATAGTTATTTATGATGAGTGTTCCATATATATTTATTATCCAAGGGATGCATCCTTTCATGGATGGTCACCATATGTTCTATATATATGGAACACTCATCATTGTAATAATACATATTCATGTACAATATTATCTCATATAATATAATCTCTTATGAAAATTCAACATGGTATCAGAGTGAGACGGGGCTTGACTCCTTCACGGGAGGGCCCATGAAAATGAGAGTAGAGTAAAGTGTCAGGAGTGTTAAATTTATGGGGTTGATACAATATGTATGTACAACATATTTACTTTTTACTCCTATCTAAATTATAGAAAGAATTCCATAAATATGGTGGGCAATAATTTCTAGTAAAAATGTCTAATTACCTAAATATGATGAATGCACTGCATATTTACTTCTACCTATGTTTATGCAAAGAATCACATGAATTATGGAGACATGAGGTATTCTCCAACTATTTATAAGAAAGAAAAATAATTAAATTTTAAATTTATTTTTCAAAGAGACGTGTCTCTTTGGATCAATTTAATATTACTATAAAAAGACACTTGAAAGACACAACAATAGCCACACATATTTTTTCTCTCTCACATGTGGGAAGTGATCTAAGGAAGAGACCGAAGTTTCTAAGTAGTTGAAATTTTCTGAGTATAATTACTTTGTGGTTATCTAGAGTTTACTAAAGTAATATCGTATTTTATTGGAAGTAATTACCACTTGCGGAAAATTGTGCTTGTCTAATTTAACACTAGAAAATCAACATGGTTAGTTGTATGACATCGAGTATATGATGTATGTGTGTTGGTAGCCGAATGACATTGAGTATATGATGGATGTGTGTTGGTCATAGTGGAAGACATATTATTTGCGGGGTCACTGTCATAGGTAATAGCTCTGAGAAGGAGCGATAATGATGGTCACATGAAGCAAGACTATCCAGACACAGAGTTGTGCACATCCATGTAATGAAGAAGAAGAGGAGGTCCGAACATGAAAAGGGAGAAGATGACTCTGAAGACTATATAGCCTCAGAGGGAGTCAAGCTTCAGAGGGAGCATAAAGAATCTGAATTGGTAGGGAGTGCATTGGATCAAAAGAGTACTTTCAGATGTTGTTTCAGTATGGGACCACTCTGATATCATAGTTTAGAAGGGATCAATAATGTGTAGCACTCAGTACAACTGAGGCTAAATATGTGGCAACATGTGCAACATGTAGAGAAGCAGTGTGGCTTCAGAAGTTATTGTCTAGGTTATTTGGTCTCAAACTGGAGGCAACCTACATTTGGTGTGACAACCAAAGTTGCATGAAGTTGTCAAAGAATCTAGTGTTCCATGACAGGTCAAAGCATATCGAGATCAGATATCACTATATCAGAGATATGGTGCAGAGGGGAGCAATGGGGCTCTAGTACATGATTACCGAGGAACAGGTTGCAGACGGACTGACCAAGCCACTATCGAGGATGGAATTTGAGTACTTCAGGGACAAGCTTGGCATGGTCCCTCTTCAGAAAAAGTGTTCTAATCCAACATGAAAAAGGGCCGACACTAAGACAGGTGGGACTCATCCAGCATGAAAAAAGGCTGGAACTGAGTGTTCTCATCCAACATGAAAAAGGGATGGAATTGAGTGTTCTCATCCAACATGAAAAAGGGCTAGCACTGAGACAGGTGGAACTCATCCAACATGAAAAAGGGCTGGCACTGAGTGTTCTCATCCAACATGAAAAAGATATGGCACCGAGACAGGTGGAACTCATCCAACATGAAAAAGGGTTGACACTGAGTGTTCTCATCTAGCATGAAAAAGGGATGGCACTGAGATAGGTGGAACTCATAGAACATGAAAAAGGGTTGGCACTGAGTGTTCTCATCCAACATGAAAAAGGGATGGAACTAAGACAGGTGGAACTCATCCATCATGAAAAAGGGCTAGAAATGAGTGTTCTCATACAGCATAAAAAAGGGGTGGCACTGAGACAGGTGGATCTCATCCAGAATGAAAAAGGGGTGGCACTGAGATAGGTGGATCTCATCCAGAATGAAAAAGGGCTGGCACTGAGACCGAAGGTACACATGCTGAGGTACATATGTATTGCAAAGTAATGAATATCACAGTGACATGTTGGAGCTATTTGAGAGCTACCCACAGGTAATATTCAAAGGTAATATTGGTATAATGTAGAATGTCTCCCTCACTGAGAGGGAGTGTTGCAGTTAGAAGCATCGGGCAGACATTCTCCAGAGTGGTCATGCTAATTTGATTGAGGAGAATGGCCCAGGTGTAGTATTATGGACTCGAGGTGCTTAAGGTGCAGAATGCCTCCCTCGTTGAGAGGAAGTGTTAATGTTTGGACAACATCGGGAAGACATTCTTCGAGATTAATAATTAATAATGTGATTATTAATTATTAAACAATATTATTAATGTAATAATATATTTATATAAGGTATAAATATATATCATAAATAGTTATTTATGATGGGTGTTCCATATATATTTATTATCTAGGGGATGCATCCTTTCATGGATGGTTGCCATATGTTCTATATATATGGAACACTCATCATTGTAATAATACATATTCTTATACAATATTATCTCATATAATATCATCTCTTATGAAAATTCAACAACAATAAAGTTTATACAAGAGGAGCTTTCGCTCATTTACACAAAACCTTGAACGAAAACAATACAACTCCCTTTGGTGAACTGCCTCCTTGTGCGCCCTTCCTTGCTACCTCAACTACAAGGACAAATGGTCTAATTCTCCCTTGTTCTTCATAACCAAGATACCTATGGTTCTGCTAGACTTGCCTGTCCCCTTTAGCTTGTTTTAGAGTTGCCCCAGTTTGACTTATCTCCTTTTCATCTGACTCCTTGTTGTTTGAAATGGTGTCCTCCCTTTGGCTTATATGGATGTCGAACGAGAACATCCTTTTACCACAATGAGACACGACCTTTCGTTTGTTTGAGTCGACCTTACCGCCAAGCATGCATCCCTTAGGCGAGTCGACCGACTCGCCCAAGTGCGCCCTTTGCTACTTGGTCAAATTTTCCATTTTCAATTTTTGGCACCCAAGTTTACTTCACGTCAATACGTTTGGCCAATCGCTTGGCTTTGGTGTTCGGTGCAAGTCTTCCTTGGTCCGCATCTGTCACACGTTTCACTAGGTCCAACTCCCCTTGGCGCAACGAGGGTCCAAGGTGTCCAATCTGGTTGATGTCCATTTCCCTTCATCGTTTGGTATGCTCCCCTTGGCATGTGCACGCCCAAGGCGTGAAACTTCAACAAAATTTTGTTCCACTGTTCGGTTAGTCGGGCGCTCTTGTTGCCAGAGTGCTCATCATGAAACTTTCCATCTTTTGGTGAGGGCGCCCATGTCCACCATGGGACATCCATCCAACTCTCCACTTTGATCATCGTCCTCTGTCGCAAGTCAAGTCTGGACAAGTCATATTCGACACGACAGTGCCTGAAGTTACCAACTCGCCTATAAAGAGTCTGAGCAACCTCTAACTTTCCCAGCTTGTTGTCTTGGCTCATGGAAGGAGAGTGCGTGCTTGAAAAACTGTTGAGGTGTTACACCCTCTCCCACTCAAATTTATTGTCATCGTGAAAATCCTAACATGCTTCCTTTACTATGATCACCAACGATGTTCGTTTTCACGAAGTGACCCTTGTCTAGGAATTGGATCCTCCGTGACATACTACACATCCATACTCTGATCAACCTATCCATGCCTCCGCACACTGATATCCCCCATGCCTTGAACTAGTTGGCTAGCTAGTCCAACCGTCACGCCGAATCCATGAAAATGTGTTTCGTCACGTCCAAACCAATCATTTTTGGATATGTTTCTGTCTTCACGTTTTCTTCCAACTACTGATCTCCTCTTCATTTTGTGCCACTTCCATTGCACTCAGGGTCGCATTGCCTCCTCATGTCAATGCACCCATGTCCTTCTTGGCTTAGTACATGCCATAAGCCTAATAGTCACCTCCCAGGCTATGGGAAAACATGATGTATGACTTATGCTCATTTCGCAGATACCTCAAGATCATCCTGATTTTCTTTGGTGAACAACCCAACTTCTTAAGTCATTTCATTGTTAGTCGAAAGTCATAAATCCCCATGGACTTGTTGAAAAAATTAACAATCGTTGCAAGGTCTAGGTCTTCTATGCCCACTTCTTCTGCTTCATCTTCCAAGTCATAACTGTCAGTTGTCTTTGCACCTTTCTTAGCTCTTTCCCTTGGTTCAAATGCCCTAAGTGAGGATATGAACTATCTTCCACAACACTCATTATCTTTTGATGTCGTCGATTGAATGCATGGATCATGTTTCTTCACTAGAGGGGCAATGGTTTCTACAGCGTTGCCATCTTGCAATGTCTCTTGAGCCTACCTTAGACCCATATTTCCAACGATGAACTTCATTGAATTCTCTATACTTTCCAATCCTTATTTCTTTTCACCCATGCTGTTCAAAACAACCTTGTGCGGATATTTCTCTAATTGTTGCATCACATGAAGGGGAGGGTCCACTTCCCTGGCCTCCTCTATCATCCTAATCACATAAATCCTCAACTTCCACCCAAGTTTTCTCTTTCTCGTCATAGGAACACTTGATAATCCAACTTCATCCAAAAATACCAAGTGATTTTAAGAAATCATGGGTACTACTTAGGTGGCTCAGAAGAAGTCTTGTCCCAATATCAATGCATGATCATCTAACATAACAACTGCCATATCCAAGTTTCCAAACTAGTCTCCAATTCTCATAGGTGCTAAATGAATAAATCATGTCATTTGCTTCCTCACATAGTTAACCGCCTTATACTGACTTGTGCCAGCCTTCGTTTCACAATGAAGTGACTTTGCAGTCCCTTCTCAAATGAAACTATGTGTTGGGCTAGTGCCAATGAGTACTGCAACCTTTCGTCCAACTATCATTGCATTCACAAAATGAATACCTACCTCGTCTTGGTTTTGCAGAGTGTTTCCACTCTCTTCTCTGTCTCCCATGGAATTCATAAGTGCACTCAATGCCTTCAATTCTTTGTTTGAAGGGTGTTGAGTTTGGGCCGTTTCCATCAAAACTTTGAGCTCCCTTTTGTTTGTTCCAAGCAGAGCTTCGTTCTGTTGGACCAAGCAACTTGGATTCATTTCTTCTGGACAACCATTTGCACCATGGTTCATTCCACAAAGAATTTTTGCATCGTTTGGGTCTTCTGAATGATGCGCTTCTATTGTACCAACTTTCGTATCACTTGGTTTGCACCGAGCGTCCCCCTCCATGGGTACACTAGATGACAAACATTCAACCATTTTCTCTGTTCTTGCCAAAGTCCGCGATGGGAGCAAGCCCTGCTTCAAATCCAACTTGACCTTGGTTGGACTTGTCCAACTTGCTTTCATCTCCCTTTCGTTCTTTTGACAGTACTTGGTGAAGTGGTTTCGTTGACAAATATCACATACAATGGATCGTATGTCCATGAAAACATCTGGTTGAACCATGAAGAGAGTGCGATCGAGCACAAACTCATTCGCGGATGAGCCTGTGCGGATGAGCCTACCTTCATGTCCATTGGCCATTTCGCTTCAAGACTTGATCTCTTCTCTTCAACATCTATCAACAGTTTCATCTGTCACTTGTCTTTTGCTCAGTGAACTTTCCTTGGTCTATTGATCGGCACCAAGCCCATGAATCACCTTTCTTTCCATCGTTTCGGTGACTCTTCACCCAAATCTTCTCAACTGAACCTTGTATCTTTATTCCCTATATTTTTCCACTATCACGATTGTCTCCACCGATCCATTCGAATGACAAAATGCCCAAAAAACCAAACTGTCACCGAACTCAAACTTCGTTGCCGCTGCTGCTTGAGTAGGGTGCCCAAATGAGCTTTGATACCAACTGTCATGGGCCTGACGAGCCTGTGGTTGGGCGACATAAGCACCCAACGCTCCTAGTCATTGGGAGACACCGACGTCTTTTGTTCAACAACAAGACCACACCAAATTACTCAACCTGGGCTATGCCTTCACTTAGTTCCGTTTGTTTACTTAAGTTATGTGTACGTTTCTTATTATTAACTTATACAATAATAAATAGATACATCCATACACAATGCAAATAGAACATGAACATGGGCGACCAAACCGACCTAACACCGAAAATATTCTTTATGAACAAAACAACAATGTGCCAAGCCAATTCTTGTGCCACGCAAGAAAGTTAATACAAGAAGAGATTTTGTTCAATTACACACAATCTTGAATAAAATCAATACAACTCCCTTTGGTGAACCACCTCCTTGTGTGCCCTTCCTTGTTACCTCAACTACAAGAAAAAATGATCTACTTCTCCCTTGTGCTTCATAACCAAGATACATGTAGTTATGCCAAACTTTCTTATCCCCTTTAGTTTGGTTCATACTTGCCTCAATTCGACTTATCTCCTTTTCATTTGACTCCTTGTCGTTTGAAATTGTGTCCTTTCTTTGGCTTATATGGACGCCCAACGGGTGCGTCCTTTCAAAAAAATGAGACACAACCTTTCATTTGCTTGATCCAACCTTGCCACGGGGCGTGCGTACCTTGGGCGATTCAACCGACTCACCCAAGTGCGCCCTTCACTACCTGGTCAACTTTTCCTTTTTCGGGTTTTGGCGCCCAAGTTTACTTCATGTCTGTTCGTTTGGCCAATCACTTGGCTTTGGCGTCTGGTGCAAGTCTTCCTTGATCCACATCCGTTGCACATTTAGCTCGGTCCAACTCCCCTCGACGTGGTGAGCGCCCAAGGCGTCTAATCTACCCAACATTTATTTCCCTTTGTCATTTGGTCCACTCCCCTTAGTGTGCGCCCCGGGTGCCCAAGGTGTGGAGCTTCCACAATCTTTCGTTCCATCATTTGGTTGGTTGGGCACTCTTGTTACTGGACCACTCATCATCAAACCTTTTGTGTTTTGGTGAGGGTGCCTATGTCCACCATGGGACACCCATCCAACTCGCCACTTCGGTCATCACCCTCCATCGCAAGTCAAGTCTTGGCAAGTCATCTTCAACACGACAATGCCCAAAGATCCCAACTTGCCTATAAAGAGTCTGAGTTCCCTCTAACTCATCCAACTTGTTGTCTTGGCTCATGGAAAGAGAGCGTGTGCTCAACAAAATAACTGAGGTGTTCCAATTTCCTTTTCAATGGTTTTTTATTTACGTGCAATTAAAAGTTGTTATCTAAAAATACATTTGCAAAATTGCATCAATGCTATTTAGGATAATTACATAGCTAAAATAAATAATTATATACCTAATCTATTGAAAAGATTTTACTCTTAGAATCTCATAATTAATAATAGTATTGTATATTTATTTCGAATTTAGAAATCCTCAACTTACATATTTAATATTTAATAGGTTTTCTAAATTTAATAGATAATCTACTGCTCACTAAATTATGAGGTCTTTATTAATTTTCAGAAACCCTTGCAGCAAATTAAGAAAGATCTTGGCTGCAGTTAATCCTAATTTAATCGAACCAACACATATCAGTCTCATAAAGTAGTGCACAACCTGTCTTTGCAATACAAAATGACACCAATTTGGAGATTCAACATCACAAATATATAGAGATTTAACACCACAAATATTAAAATAGAAGTTTTGATTTAGTTTATTGAGTCTCCTTTGCTCTTGTCACGATCGCTATAGAATTATGCATAACGTGAGCTAGCACAATTCACTTTTGCCTTCTCTGTATATTAAACTATTCCATTATGTGTTGATAGTTAAACTAAGTGGCGACTTTAAGAAACTTATCTCTGTATACTAAACTATTCCATTATGTGTTGAAAGTTGGGAATCCAAAATCTCTTCCATTTTAGTCAAGCGCTTGCCACAAACTCACTATGGAGTGTGCTAAAATACCCTGACATTTGGCACACTGTTATTCTCGATAAATATCTCTGTGATCTGAAATTTAACTTGATCTTTAACCATTTCTTGCATGTGAATTTTTTTAATTGTTAACCATCTTTATGAATGCAAAATTAAAGAACATTCATCAAGCACATAAACATGTAAGCATACTATCTATGAACAAGAATTGGTAATGGAGTTCACCAGACTTCCTCGCTACGTCTTCGGGCCACTTTCCAAATGGGAAGGCCGATAGATTAAGTATTCAAATGCTTACAAAGTGACTTCTGATTTCTGTCTGTCTATACAGTAACAAACTTCAACAACAACTGCAAGATGAAATTATGAGATTTTTAAGTATAAACATGGATACCTTTCTGTGTATCCGGAAGGTTCTATGAGCACTTTTCTGTCTGGATGCCTAAATGCAAAAAATGAAGCTGGATCTGGAATCCTTGCGAAAAATCGAGACTTTTGAGTATAAACTCGATATATTTCAGAAACTGGACTCCGAATGCCCTTCTTGGCACAATTCCCAAATCTGCCCCTGATTGAACAGTTCGTACGGTCTCAGGATGCGTGTCAATTCTGTACCACCTCGAACTGCGTGCAAATACCACCTCGGTCTGCGTGCAAATTCACTTCAGTCACTGTGCAACATCACCTCTATCTGTGTCCCTGTCTCTGCCTGCATCAAACTCCTTCCTCCTCCTCGAGATTCGTGCCCATGCCCCATTTAAATAATAAAAAACAATGGTTTTTGGGGAGGCGTGAGCTATGGGCCACGCGGCCTCCAAAATCCCCCAAATCTTTGCATCTTTTAAGTTTATCGTGCCATTACTTGTCACGTCCCATGGCGGTGGCGCATTGGTAGCTTTAGTAGTTAATAGGGCGGAAGTCCCGGGGTCAAAGCCGCGGGCTCTCCCTAGGCACGATTTGTTATATGTTTGTTTTAACATATGATCTATATGGTTGTGGACTTTTGGACTTTGGATATATATATATATATTTTGGGTATGAAACAATATAATATGGCGCAATTTGATATGGCGCATTATATTATATGGTTGGCAACGTTTTAATACTATATGGTTGGTGTTATAACATATGTTATGTTTTAAAATATATGTTTAGGGTTTTATTATATGGTTGATTTTTTTGAATATCACATTTAAATACCAAGGGGGTGCCTCGGTGTTGGCAAGGTCAAGGGCTAGGCTTTTGACCATCCATTTTTTTTTTAAAACCATGGGGTCATGGTGGCCTTTTCACAAGGTCTTGGGTTCAATTCCCATAGCCCCAAATTACACCATTTTTAACCATTTTCTATCAATCTTCGATGAAACTTCAATTGCTGATATCTTTGTCATCTGGAGGCTGTTTTTCCTTAAACGAATGTCACCGGAAAGCTGCTGACGATCTCTTCCACTTTGTAAGCTTTACTTTGCATTTTGAATACTTTAATTCTATCGAATTTTGAGATGATCCACCTGGATCACTCTGTCATCATATAGTCAATAACCGTCTCTTATCAGAATTGACTACTACCAGATCAACGTCATTTTTTTGGAGGAACATCAAAAAATCAAAGCATCTTCTCACTCGATGGCTAAGCTGGCTCCCAGGCTCGGGGCACTCAATTTCTCTTGGGCGTGGTATTCTGGGATTGGAGGATACATCCACTTTATCTCCACAACTTATTACTCAACTCCATATAAAAAACTGCTGGTACTTTTACCAAATCCGTGACACTACCAGAGCGGATTATCAACCTGATTCATGGATTACCAACACAACACTTGGCCTCAATTATGAGCTTACACGTGAATGGAATAATTATGTACCTCCTTATCTCAATCGGGTATACATCGCATAGATTCAGATGATCATCTTTAGTGGTCGGGGGCAACAGATCGGGTCTTCCCACTATTCAAAACATATATGCAACAATCATTAATTCACAAGGGCACACAGATGTCAGAGGATGGCAAAAGCACATTTGGACCTGGCACATTCCACCCAAGATCAAGCACTTTACTTGGCTGATGACTGGATATAAACTGAATATCTGATATATCCTCCAAAAAATAAACTGAATACGTGGGATATCCTAAAAAAAAGGGTCGGTCTGGACCAAACTTTTTCCATCTCTGTCTCTCTAATTCTAAAACAACAGATCACATTTTTATTAAGTGCATATTTACAAGACAGGTATGGGAGAAAATCACTTTGGCTCTAAATTTACAATCCATTTGGGACGGGAATGAGCTTTTGGACTGTTTTGACTCTTGGGCCCAAAGGGAACACAAGCTTTTACATCTCCCATCACTAATTTGTTGGACTATTTGGCTGGAAAGGAATAAAACTATATTTGAAAATGGGACCCCTTCCATAATTGCTGTAGCATATAAAGCACTTGGAATTTATAACTCTTGGAAGGAAGCACACATTAAAAAACCAAGACTTCAATACATAAAGAAGGGCCCTGATTTAGATGACACTCCTATAGGTTGGTTCTATGAAGCAACGCTTTCAAATGGCTCTCAGAGTGGAGATGGTGGATTAATCAAAACCATGCAAAACACTTATTATAAATGGACTTTCAACTGTGGCCCAAGCACCAATACTAGGGAAAAACTTTTGGGTGCTTGGGCCACTCTATACTTATGTTATAGCAAGATTTTCCTCACCATTACTATCTTGTACATAAGGCCTTTTTCCATTTCCCTATGCAGACTTGTCATCCCTTTTTGATGAATCCATAGCCAAAAATACATATTTTCCCACATATATGCACCGTATCTGCTATACAACATGTGTATACATAGGCTGCTCCACTATAGCCCGCGTACATCGAGATTTGTGCCAGAAAATACAAAAATGGAGTTGGATTTCCATGTCATGACAGGAGATCTTTAATCCCTGGCCTTCCACATACTGGAAACGTTCCGACTCAGCCCTTCAGTTGCATTTTGAAGACTATAAAAGCACAATTCCGAGCTATGGAAAAGGGGAGAAAGCATTCAACTTTGAGAGCAAAGTTACTCTGGAGAAATTACTTCATATTCAGTCTGGATCCCTTTGTCCCTCAAGTCTGAACACAGTGTTCAACACCTAATTTCTTTCCCTATTGTTGAGAGAACCTCATTGTCTCTTTTCTATGAGCTTGCCTTTGGTGGACAGATACACCAATTGTATAATATTGTTTAATATTTTCATCTAAATTCTATTTTTTTTTTAATTACAATTATATTCAGGCCAGAAGAGGGGACTACTCTTTTTTTTTAAAAGCTGAAATGCAGATTATCATTGCCATTCAGTGGGAAAATTATTGGAGTGTCTATGCATTGTACCGTTAGACGTAAGGCAATTATGAACTGGTATGATGCATATCACTGTTACACTCAGGTTTATAACTTAATTTCCAGTGGGTTTTAATTTGGATCTGGCTACACTACATTATTCAATAATCGCACATTTTCACTATTTCTTCTTCACTTATTCTTCTACTATATTAGATAATATCTACTTGCACTGTTTGAGTCATTTCTTGCTATAATTTATGGAATTTTTAATTGTTTTCTTAGGTTAAATTTTAATTTAATTTATTTTTTATTTTTTAATATTTTATTTTTAAATTTTAACACTTCAATGTTCAATTTTCAAACTTAAAATTTAAATCTATGATTCTCTATATAATCTGAATCTCATGGTACTAGCTTTCCCTTTCATAGGTTGGTTAGTTTGATTAATCATTATATAATATTTTATTTTTAAATTTTAACACTTCAATGATCAATTTTCAACCTTAAATCAATTTTCAACCTAAAATTTTAAATCTATGATTCTCTGTATAATCTGAATCTCATGGTACTAGCTTTCCCTTCCCTTTCATAGGTTGATTGGTTTGATTAATCATTATATAGTATACTTTAATGAGTTTCTTGAGTATTCTTCTATGTTGTAAGTCATTTTGGTTTCAAAATTTATACCATTTACTTCATCTTAATATTTCATTTTAGATGTTTTTAAAATTTAGAAGTTGAGTTTAATTTTTTTTTTTTTTTTTTGAAATTTAAAAGAATTTTAATTTTTGATTTTTAAAGTTTAAATAGAAATTTCAATTATTAATAATACTTTTCATATTTTATGTCATATTGTTTTTGGTTTTTAATGTACAATTGTATGTTGTGTATTAATCACCGAAAATCATGGAGACTTGGAGTCCACAATCTAGGGGGCAAGACACAAGTTCTACTCCAATTCCAATTTCAAGCCAAAACTAAATCCAACAAAATACAAACTTGAAGAAACCCTTGTTAATGTATGTGAAAAAATCACTAAAAACAAGAAAAAAAAATAATGGTGGTTGTGAAGAATGGATGTCCACATTGTGCAACCATGTATTTAAGGGAAGCTACAGTGGGTGTGGCATCATCTTTTGTCCATATATGGTGAAGGGGTTACAGGTTGCACATATGATCTTGAAAAAAATATGGAGTTAACCAAGCTTCACATGAGTTCCTTGGGTGTTAATGAAACAGATATGGACAATGCATGTCCTTTTAAGGTACCTAGAGTTGTATCATCCTCCCATGATACACAATATTCAATGAATCAAATTCAACTAAACCAAATTGGCTGTGAGGAGGGGTCTACTTCCGTGAGGAGTAAGAGGTCTACTAGTGTTGTTGTTGAACAAATTCGTAAAATGTACAATGTGGTGCATAGGGATGATGTTAAGAACCAAATATCAAAATATCATAAAACAACCTCAAAATAAGTACTGAACGCCTTGACAAAGAGAGAATTTCAGACAATAAGCCTCTTCAAAGGGGCAACCTCCTTATACACCACACAAATTTCCAAATACATGATGATTCCAAATGAAAAGGTCTCCTTGGTATATATAGGAGACTAGGAGGTACAATTACAACTAATGGACCCAAGCCAACACAAATAAAATAAGATTACTAATGTAATATGCCCCAATTAATGGGTAATGTGCCACTATTTAGGGCTTAACGTGCCCCTCTCCTTCAGACAAGTGTTGTCTGCAATGCTTGAATTATGGATGCTTCTGTATAAAAGAATCATCTTCCCAAGTGGAATCTTTAGCAAGTAGTTTCCTCCACTTAATGAGATACTTTGAAATTGATCTATTCCTTAGCTGGAAAATTCTTGTGTCAGTGATAGCTTCAGGCTCCAATATGAATTTTTCTTCCTCGTCAAGTTCTAACAATATAATTTGAATTGGGATCTTGTCACCTATAGCCTTCTTTAAGCATGAAACATGGAAAATTGGGTGTGCTCGCGAAGATGCAGGCAACTCCAATTTGTATGCCATAGTACCAATGTTTTGCAACACCTTATAAGGGCCATAGTACTTTGGTGATAATTCATTATCCTTCTTATCTTGCTTGACGGACATCTGTTTGTATGGTTGTAGTCTTAAAAATACCCAATCCCCTACTTCAAAACTTATTTCACTACGATGTTGATTTGCTTGTTGTTTCTTGCGATTTTGTGCCATGGTCAGGTTTTCCTTTAAGAGTTGGAGAACTTGTTGTTGATGCTCGATGTGATCTTCTACTACTTGAACCTTATATTTTTCTTTTAGAGAAGAATTGATGGAAGGTGGGTGATATCCATAGAGTGCCATAAATGGTGTCATTTTTGTTGCAGTATGAAAGGAAGTATTATACCACCATTCTGCCAAGGGTAACCATTTGAACCATTGTGTTTGTTTATCAGAGACAAAGCAACAAAGGTATCATTCTAGACATTTTTTCACTATCTCAATTTGTCCATCAGATTGAAGATGATAAGATGAGCTATGAGCCAATTGAGTACCCAAACAAGAAAATAATTATGTCCAAAAATGTCCAATGAAGATGGGATCTCTGTCACTTACAATAATCTTTGGGATTCCATGTAGCTTTTGAACTATCTCCATGAATGCGGTGGAAACTATACTGGCTTTGAAAGGATGAAAGAGTACACAAAAGTGTGCGTACTTGGTCAGTCTATCAACAATCACCATGATGACACTCTTTCCTTCAGAATTCGGTAACTCTGTGATGAAATCCATGGAACCCTCCTCCCAATGCTGACTTGGGATGGCTAATGGTTGTAAAAGACCTGGGGTCTTAATTGTTTCCACCTTATTTTGTTGGCAAACCAAACATTCTACCACAAACCTTTGAACATCTGTTTTAAGGCCATCCCAAAAAAATTCCTTCTTGACCTTATGGTAGGTTTTCAAAAATCCCGAGTGCCCTCCTACCTGAGAGGTGTGCAATTCCAAGAGTACCTTTTGTTCGAGTTGGGAGTTCTTACATAAATATAAGCGATCTTTGTACCATAGTGAATCATTTTCCCATGTAAATTTATCTGATGTACTAGAATCCTGCTACAACCCTTGAATGATAGTCCACATGTTTTCGTCTTTCTTCCATTCATGCCTCGCTTCTATTATCCAATTGGGTTGGATGATCGAGATAGCACAGAGAAAGGCCTCAACATCTTCATCCTTTCTTGAGATTGCTTCTGCCACAACATTTTACTTCCCTTTTTTGTAAATGATTTCAAAATCATAACCCAACATCTTGGTCACCCATATTTGTGGTTCTTCCGAAGATAGTCTTTGTTCCAAGAAGTATCTAAGACTATCATGATCTGTTTTGACCTTGAAGTGCCTACCTATTAGGTAAGGGCACCATTTCTTCAATGCATGTAGTATTGCCATCATTTCCTTCTCATAAATGGGCCTGTGTAAGTCCTTTCCCTTGAGTGTCCGACTTTCAAAATAAAGGGGCATTCCTTCTTACATTAGAACAACACCAATGCCATTTCCCGAGGCATCACATTCCACAATAAAGTTTTTTGTGAAGTCTGGTGTGGTCAAGACATGAGCTTTGCACATTGCCTCTTTAAGTTGTTCAAAAGCTTGAGTTGCCTATGGAGTCCATGAAAATGCATCCTTCTTAGTTAATTTCATTAAAGGTGCTGCTATTCTTCCATAGTTTCGGAGAAACTTGCGATAGTAACCTTTCAAACCCAAAAATCCTCTAAGATTCTTCAATGTTTTGGGAATCGGCCAGTCCATCATGGCCTTAATCTTGTTAGGGTCTACCTTGACACCTTCATTAGATACAATATGACCCAAATACTCTATCTCCTTCACCCCAAAGAAACATTTGGATGGTTTGGCATATAGTTGTTTCTCCTTTAGTAGTTGTAGCACCTTGTCAACATGTTGAACATGATCCTCCCAAGACTTGCTATATTAGTGTATCATCAAAAAATACTAACACAAATTTTCGAAGGAAGGGCTTGAAAATGGAATTCATCAACCCTTGGAATGTGGAAGGTGCATTCATAAGGCCAAAAGGCATGACCAAAAATTCATAATGGCCTTCATGAGTTCATAATGTTGTTTTTGGGATATCTGCTTCCTTCATTATAATTTGATGATACCCTGAACGAAGATCCAACTTTATGACATAGATTGATCCATGTAGTTCATCTAACAATTCATCAATGACGGGAATGTGAAACTCATCTTTAATAGTGATCTTGTTGAGCTCTCTATAATCTGGACACATATGCCATGAGTCCTCTTTCTCGAGTACCATTATCACCGATGCAGAGTAAGAACTTTGGCTAGGTCTAATAATGCAATCCTCTAACATTTCTTCAACCATATGCTCAATTTCACTCTTCTAGAAATAAGGGTATCTATGAGGCCTGATGTTAGGAGGAACACTCCCAGGAATTAGGTGAATAACATGATCATGATTTCGAGTGGGTGGAAGACCTTTGAGAATATTTTCAAATACTTTGAAATGCTTATCAATGATCCCTTGGAGATCTAGGGGAATGTTACGAGGAAAATCTCTCTATGGAAAGGGGTAAAACAAAACAGACGAAAATGACTGTAGAAATCAACTCTAATCCCATGTAGGCTATATAAACAGATATGCTAACAAGACAAGATAAAGAGCCTACCTTGTTCAGACGTTTGATGAAGTCCACTATTGAACACTTGACTCAAACCAATATAGCTGCAACTTGTCCTCAACAACCAAGAAACACAAGCATATGATGATAATATATAAAGTTAGCACATTTAATAGCATAATCCATTAACATTCATAACAAATATGCCCATGGAATAACAATTCAAATATTTGCAAGATATTAATTGGACGAGAAAAGAGTATTTCTATTAAAATGGAATCAACAGAAGTGAATGAATTACAAACTTCTGTGTTGGCATGGTTCATAATCGAGAAACTAAGTCCCTTCCAGCTGGGTCTCCACCACTTAAATCCTCCACCAAAGGCAAACTCATATAAGAGAGAAAATGAGGTTCTCAATCAAGTAGGGAAGAGCTTGGGGTATGAACACTGTGTTCATACTTAAATGGACAAAGGGATGCAGACTCAATATGAAGTGAATAATTTCTCTAGAGTAACTTTGCTCTCAAAGTTGAATTCTTCTCTCCCTTTCCACAACTTGGAAATGGCCCATTTATAGCCTTCAAGTGGAACTAAAGGGCCGAGTCAGAACGTTTCCAGTATATGGAAGGTCAAGGATCATGGATCTTGTGACGTGACATGGAAACCCGACACTATTTTTAAATTTTGGGCACACAACCTGATGTATGCGGGCTGTAGTGATGCAACCTATGTATACACATGTTGTATAATAGTTAGGGTGCGTATATGTGGAAAAATATTGTTTTTAGCTATGGGATTTGCAAAAATGGACTTCAAGTATGCATAGGGAAATGGAAAAAGGCCTTCTAAGCAAATTTGCATAAGGTGAGGCAAATATTGCTATAATAGATTCCCCCTAATGTGTGAGGTCAGAGGAGTATCTACAATGGCCGAAATACATTATAATACCCAGAAGTGGAGTAATGGAGACCCAAATGGAAGAACTAGTTGCTCATGAGAATATTACAATCTGAACTGACTTTGCGCACATGGCTGCCAATTTGAATTACACTGCAGATTCATGTGAAAATATACCAAATAGTTGTTCATGGCCATGAGTAGGCAAAACAAAGGTGGCTATATGCCAAAGGCTATCATAGTCACGAACATGGCCCAGTAAAACTAGTCCCAAAATCAATCTGAAGATATCTGTATATAATGGAGTACAATCTGATCTCCCATAGTCCCTGAAGTCGCATAGGTACTGGTCCAATGAAAGTTAGAAACAACTCAGGAAAGCTACGACTATGAACTGATGTCTTCAATTCTTCTACACGATCTGCCAAAGGTGCAAGTCTACATCGTGTGAATAAAGGAGTTGAGGTCAAACACAATGAGACTTCGTTTGATTACTGATCATTAAGGTATATCGTTAACAAAGGTGAGACAACCTACTAATAATGAAAGAATCCATTGATCACTTGAAGAATCCATTGATCAGGGGACATTGATGTATTCCCAACTGTCGATGGCGGGAGAACCTGCCACTAATGATTGCAAGCCTCTAGGTACTCATAAGAATCTAGGTCTCATTTCCAGAATAGATGGGCTGAAGTTGATGGAGGGAGACCCGCTGAAAGGAGAGCATTGAGGCATCTCTCATCATTCAACACGAGGTACAAAGAAAGAGCTTGATGATTTGGAGGAAATCGAACAAAGAACATGTTCATGAACCAATGACCCTATGCGTCTTTCACGTGTACCAGATGAAAGCGATACACGAAAAAGACCCTTTGAATAGTAGCCAATAAGGAAAACTGCTAACAAAGGCAAGGAAATCACCAATAAGGATAATGGCATCCAAGACACTACATGAATCCCAATGTGTGAATATATTTCTTGCCGTCGAACACAAGGGAAACCACCCAGTCAACGACCAATGATGAAATGTAGACTGTTGGGTTGAAGGTTACCTACCAATGAGGAAAGTAGGACTAGGGTGCACAATATGACTTACATAGTCATATAGTTTTGAGACACATTGAGGGTATGGCCAACATGCAAAGTCAAGAGTTCTGAGGAATGGATGACATAGGTTGATATACATCCTTTGAACAAGAGCATGAGACATATGGACGACTCTGGCAACATAGACTCAATGATGAAAGTTTGTGATGCACAAGGCATCAATCAAACTCTCCACAGGGACTGGAAGAGTAACCAGTCGGGGGAGTAAACTCTCGGTAACGAGCTCAGCTTCCTAAGGTTATGCTAAACCCAAAATTTTGATGACATGTGGACTCAAAAGTTTGTGCTCTGTTCAAAGGCGACATGACTGCTGCCAATATAAGATAATATTCTTTTCCCACCCGTCATTTTTTGTTTTCTCATAGTCAAATGAATGATATGATACAGAGGAGGAAACAAGTGTCGCAAGTAAGAAACTAGTTCCAGTAGTGGAACATACCTATGCTCAATGAAAGGAGGTGCATGCGGGAGATGGACACTCAGGGGAATGTTTACTCTTGGGTATAGGGTGTCGAGCTGCAAAGGATATAAACAAGGCTTTGCTTGGCTGATGATGCAAACCGTTGAGGTGAAAGGCTTATAACGAAAAAGTGAGAATCGACAATAGGCTCAATACTGCAAGCAAGAGAATGAGATGCAATTACAACTTAACGCAAAAAAATGTCCTTTTTCATAATCTTAGTCTACTTGGTTCTAAAAAAGGGTAAACTTAAACCAAATAGACGTCCTTTCAAATCCAATTTTATGAGTGTGAAAGAGACAAGTTCACTCGACAATCTTTTCACTTTTTGAGAGAATCGGAAAAGAGATTAAACCAGACTCATTAGGAGTCCTCTAGGTATAGGTCAACATGCTTATGAGTAAGAAATGAGGTTCAAACATAAAGTCATGTATTAATTACAAGGGACTCCTGGTCCTACGGAAAAATCTCTGCATGAGCACCGAATGGAGCAAGGGATCTAACTAGGGTACTCATGTTTGGTAAGTCTCTACCATTCAAATAACGACACTTCTAGTTGCAGATAGAAGGTTCCGTGTCGTTGTTAAATGGGTTCATACATAAGGCATATGAGATGCATTTATAGGATGATTCAAGTGTGCATAATGGATTGGTGACCTATCCTTTATGCTGGATGACGAAGATATTTGTCCAAAGTTACAAACGAGCAACATGGCATTGAAAACCGCAAGAATCCCTGGATAAAACCACCAAAACCAACTCCATCCACTGGCGTATTAGTCCATTAGGCCAAAATATTAGACACAACTATGTAAAGTGGGTAAATTTTTTCTATAAATAGTAAAAAAAAACAATTTTACTATACCATTTGTATTTTTTACTCAAATAGTGCATTTAGGACCAAATTGCCCCCGAATTTCAACTGCTGATTGTGGGAGCTACGAGTGACAAAATTAACAACTGTCTGGACCAAGTAATTCATCTTGCTCCTCTCTTTATTTCTAGTGGATTAAAAATTTCAATTAGTTTCCTTTTTTGAGTATTTTAGGGTGCAACTTAGAAACTAAGGTATACGCGGGCTATATATCATTGGGTCATGTATATGCAGACCTATACACGACTGTTTGCAAAACAACCAGCATATAAGCAACCCTATATGCGTCTGTGTAGACTATAGCTCACGTACATGTTCGTGGATAAGGTTTTTAAGATGTTTAAAACTCAAAAAGTGGTTTGAATCTTGCAGGATGGTGCTAGAGTGGAGAGAAAGAGAGCATGAAGAGGTGGATGCTGCAGTGGAGAGAGATACAGGGGCTCAAATGGCCTTAAAAAGATGTGGGCTATACAAGTTTTGGGCTCTCAAAGGTATGAGGCCTCAAGTGAGACTGCTTCAACTACTTGTGAACTACTGAGATCTGGATACCGAGACATTCAACCTTGATGGACAACCATTGAGGATTGAAGTTGAGGACATCTACTTTTTGACGAGATTGTCGTGTCGGGGTGAGGTGGTCAACCTCAAATCTCGGGGAGCTGGGAGTGGCATGAACATAGAGGATTACATAGCCACTCATTGCATTGCAGGGACCGAGAAGGTAGGGAGCCAACTCTCGATCAGAGCGATCAACAATCAGAGTCTCAAGATTGTTGTCCTAGTGTTGACACAGATCACAGGTTCGACCTCTTTGCAACATGCATCGAGACCACTTATGTTCTATTCAGTGGAGTGCTTGTGACCCACGGTTTACGAATGGTGCACCTCACTTCTGGCCAACATGAAGAGCCAACTGACAGACTACAAACTGGGTAGAAAGAAGAACTCCAAGTTCACGTCTATCCTTTGTAGTTTTTTCTTCGAGCGGGTTCCAAGCTTGGGCCCTAGAGTTGAGATTTTTCCGCATGGACCTCGCGTTGCAACCATGGCACGGTGGACCGAGGTGATGAGGTGGTAGGGGGTGGTAGGTTGCCAACACCCTACAACGATGAGTTTTTCTTCTGGTGGAGTTGACAGGTGATAGATATTTTCAAATAGAGCCCATTCCTGGGCTCAGCCAACATGTTCCCTTCTTAATTTTCTAATTCATAGGATCCTTTTTCTAAGACACGTCACACGATATAGGGACCGTTCCACATGGGTTTGAACTTGCATGCCCCTAGTGGTTCTTTGGCTTGGTCGTACAAAAGGACCAAGTCACCCTCAACGTACTACCGAGGACAAACAGACTTATCATACTGGACCTTGAAATGTCTTTTATTCACTTCGATAGCTGTGGAGGCATCTTGACGCTGCTCATCTAGACTCTCTAGGTGTACAAGACGTTGTTCGAGATAAGAAGTATCAGGTAGGAGCACAACTTCCAATATAAGAGAAGGGATTTCACATTCAATATGTAGGATAGACTCCACACTATGCACTAACTAGAAAGGGGAAAAACCAGTGGAAGTCTTAACAGAGGTTCGGTATGCCCAAAGTGTTGGATAAAGCATGATATGCCATTCAAATTTGCTCTAGCTGACATTTTTTTGCAAAATTGTCTTGAGAGACTTGTTCACGACCTATACTTGTCCATTTGCTTGGGGGTAGTAAGGGGAAGAATGCCCATGTCTAAACCCCAGTTTTGATGCTAATTCTTTCATCATTTCATTCTGAAAGTGACTGCAATGATAAGTTACAATCTCACTAGGGATTCTGAACCTGGCTATAATTTGATTGAATATGAAGAAGGGAGCAGTCTTACCATCAGAACTAAATGTAGGCATGGCCTCAACCCACTTAGTAAAGTAGTCTACGACCATGATAATGTGCTTATGCCCCCCAACCGAAGTTGGGTTGAAATCCAAAAAATCCACCCCCCACTTGGTGAAGGGATCGACGATAATGATTGGATGGAGAGGGGATGGACGCGAGCTCATTTTTTGAGTGAACTACTGGCAAGGGTGACACTTCTTAACTGCTTCGACGCAATATTTAAAAATAGATGGCCAAAACTAACCAACTCGCAAATTTTTTTGGGTTGTCGGAAGCTCAGATAGATGACCACCATAAGCCCCATTGTGGCAGTCATTTAGAACATACTCAAATTCTTCGTGAGTCAAACAGTGATGCAAGATATTGTCTACTCCTTGACGATACAGAGTGTCGCCGATGATAAGGTAGTTCTTAGCTTGGTATCTTATACGCTGTCGGTCATCTCGCGAAAGATGCCGAGGGAACTTCAAAGTTTGAAGATAGGCAACAATATCTCCATACTAGGGGTCAGACGAAGAGATAAAGAAAACATGTTCATCCGCAAATGAATCAATATGAATAACATCCTCATCTAACCGAGGGAAGTCAGATATTAACTTTGCAAAAACTAGTGATCTTTTGGACTTTGCAGAAGCAAAATCAAGATCGAATTCTTGTAGAATGACAATCCATTTATTGAAACCCCCCCCTATGATACACCTCGTAAGGACGTATTGAAATGGAATGACATCGAAAACCACAATAGTTTTGCAAAGAAATATGTAGTGTCGTAATCGTTGAACTGCGTGAACGACAACCAAAGCTAGTTTTTCAACATGAGAATATTTGAGTTCAGGGCCGACTAAGTTTCGAATAAGATAGTAAATGACATGCTCACGGAGCTCATCATCCTCCTGAACCAACACCATACCAATAATATCTTCAGACGCGATGACATAAATCAAGTAATCTCTACCGTAATCTGGAGACTTCAATAAAGATGTCGATACCAAGGCTTTCTCCAAAGCATTGAAGGATTCATGGGCTCACTCATCCCATATAAAAGGAGTGCCCTTCTTTAAGAGACACATGAAACCCTTAGTAATATTGGCATAGTTCACTATAAACCATTGTAAAAATTTATCTTTCCCCTATTGATGAATAATATGCGTGGGAGGCAATCAAAGTATTTCCTCAACCTTTAACGGATATACCATGATCCTAGTCTCAGAGAATAAAAATCCTAGAAGTCGACCTGACCTAATACAAAAGATGCATTTATGAGGGTTCAAACAGATGCAATAATGGCGACATCTTTCAAAAAATAGCCAAAGGTGTTAAGGGTGATCCACTCTCTTGCGGGAGTGAGCAGTGAGATCATCGAGATAGGCTTCGACTATATGCTTGATATCATGAAATGCAAAGTTCATAGCCCGTTGGAAGGTTTCTTCGACATTCTTAAGGCCGAAAGGCATCTTCCGGTATGCGAATGTACCCCAAGGGAAAATAAATGTCATCTTATGTTGGTCCTCGGGCTTAATCTAAATTTGGTTATAACCTGAAAATCAGTCCATGAAAGAATTATTTTTTCTTTTCGCACATTCATGGAGAATCTTGTCGATGAAGGGTGTTGGGAAGTTGTCTTTGGGATAGGCTTTGTTCAGGTCACAAAAATACATGCATACGCAGATGGTTCCTTGCTTTTTATTCACATGAGCGGGATTCGATACCCATTCAGTCAAGGGAACTTGGTAGATAAATCCAACGTTAAGCAGTTTTTCTACCTCTGCCTTAATAACATGGGCCTTCCTAGGATTGACATCTCTAAGTCGTTGTTGAACATGCTTAGCATCCGGGTAGGTTTTAATCTCACGGTCGACAATTCGAGGGTCGATTCCTGCAATCTCTTCATATGACCAAGTGAATACATCACAAAATTATTTGAAGAGCTCAGTGTAGATAAAAAATTCTTTCGGCGAACAATCCTCATCGATGTATACATTTTCAACCTTGCCAGGAATACGAGAGATATAGATCGTGACGGTAGGAGAGATACTCGCCATGTTTCCCTCGGCATAAATGCCGTGCGTATCAGGTGGAACTAAAATGTGACCGACTATCTCGATCAAGGTAGATATAAAATCATCTTGTTCGATTCTAGCAAGCTCTGGGAGAAAATAAGAGCGATGATGCATATCATCCCATGGCTTGTCAGAACAATTCATGGCCTCTATGATAGCTTCATCCGAAGGTAAATTATCATCGAGGCGGTCACGTGAACAAGATGATGAAGTGGCCTACACGGGATCTAGAACAAGATCCTCCTCATCTGTCTGCGAGGTAACAGGATCCAGAACATTGGAAGAGTCAATAAAAACTTGATACGCTATCTTTGCTACCAATAGTGGCATGGCCATTCTAGTATGTGACCGACCCTCACAAGATAAAGTCGAGGAAGGTAGGGTCGAAGGATCGTTAAAATATGAAGTGCAAAAAGGAATAGACCTCTTTGACAAAGCAGACCTACTGGACATGGTGTATATATGATGAACCGATGACATGAAGTCGAAGGTACCCATAAGGGATGAATACATTTCGACACCGATATTCTCAGTTGTTGGCTGAGAATTTTCAATCACAGGGATTGATGGTCCAACTGATGCATTGGGGTAACATACGCAAAGGACAATTGGTCGATCACCACGATCTTCCCATCACGAGGAAAGAAAAGAGTGCGGAAGACAGATGATATGATTGCAGTCATAACATAAGTCCAATTGTGTCCTAGTAACAATTTATAGTCGAGGGGCGCATCAACCACCTTGACA
>SNQJ01S0007703.1:176343-193244 GCA_010110895.2 Picea sitchensis
GCAATAAATTCAAACTGTCATTTACATTCATTGACCTCTTTCTGCAGGTCCATTTACATCACATATTCATATTTATAAGTTTTGCCATAGTCCTTGGCCAGTTCAGTTATATTTACAATCTGGGGGAAACAGGGTGTTACAATGGTAAAAATTATAAAGAATATTTTATTTTAAACTTAAACTATGTTTTAATAAGTAATTACAAGATTTTGTCAAATCTTGTAATTATTAATATCAACAGTTTTTATTAAACTAGCAACTATTAGCTTTGTTATGAAGTAACTTCAAAGAGTAGGATCAATACGTACATGGATGCACTAATATTCTTTATTGTGATGCAAAAGAATTTATTTTTATCTTTTAATGTTTTCAAAAGATAATAATACATATTTTTATTTTATTTCAAGAAACCATATTTTTAGATTTTTGAAAGGCTCCATTATTTTATTAATGAATGGATAATGGAGGGAGGTTGTTGTAACATTCACAACACTAGGGTTTATTGATGCAGGATGGACCAACGATTCCTCGATCTATAGACAATTCAAACATTCTTTAAGCAACAACTTGGCTCTACTACTACATGTGATGACTGGGGTGAACCCTAGCCACATCGAATGACACCTTCAAACTTCATCTCGCATATTCAAATCTCTCTATCCAATTTTTTCATCACTTTGTACACTTCTAAATAATGAATTTTAGATTCATAAAATGAAAATTTATATAGCTTTCTATATAACTTATTTTCTCTAAGGCATTGTAAAACTTGTCATAAGTGTTCATCATGATCTTTTGGCTCACATGAATATATCAAAATATCATATATAAATACATGCACAAACTTATCCAAATATTCTCGAAATACTTTGTTCATCAAACTCATGAACACTCCTAAAGAATTTGTTAATCCAAAGGGTAATACTACAAACTCGTAGTGTCCAAATCTTGTCTTAAATGCCATTTTTGGGATATATTCTTTTTTAATTCTTTATTGAAGATATCCTCATCTTAAATCTATTTTTTAAAACACTTTTTCTACCTTCATTTGGTCAAACAAATCATAAATTCTTGGTAAGGGATATTGATTCTTTATTGTGGCCTTATTCAACCATTGGTAGTCAATACAAATTCGCCATGATAATGATACTATTGGTCGAATAAATCTTAAGTCCAAAAGTTCTTGCAAATGTATTTGTAACTCTTGTAATTCTAGTGTCGCCATTCGATAAGGAGTCCTTGTAATGGGTTTCATCCTAGGTTTGAGTTCAATCATGAACTCTAATTATCTTTGGGGTGGTAATCCATGCAATTCCTCTAGAAATAAATATTCAAATTCTGACAATACTTGGTATTGTTCTAAATTTATTGAGTCATTTTCATTCATAGAAAACACAACATATAGCTTTCATCCTTTTCGCATATTCCTATTTAATTGTAAAGATGATATGAACCTTAGTAATACTCCTATTTTTTTCCCAACTAAGGTTCTTTTATGACCTCCATCATCTGTAAAGTAAATTCTCTTGTTCTTATAGTGTAGTGTTGCTTCATGGGTTTCTAACCAATCCACTATAACCATATTGTAGGATCCCATGACTATCACATGAATAGATACTCAAGCTATACAGTCATCTAATTCAATCTTGCAATCCTTTACTAAACATCCTACATCCTGCTTCACTCTCGATGACATTTCTACTTGAATAAAATATTTATGTTCTAATGCTTCTATTTTTAATCTAGATAATGCAACATAAGTTATGAAATTTTCAGTAGGTCGTGGATCGATCAATATAGAAAAAAAAATCTTGTTAATCTTACGTGAAGCCTCAAACATTGTAGACTGATACTCAACCTAACGGTTATTCATCGTTGCATGAATCTTATGGTCCTTGCCCAAATTTCCAACCATAGTTTGGCTCTTCTCTCTGTTGCCTCCCCTATGTGTTTGAGGACAATACCTCTGGAAGTGTGTTCCTCCACAAGTCCAACACCCCCTCTTAGGATGTTGATATACCAAAATGTTGTGAGTCAATAAGTTTTTTTTTGGACTGGACTACAATATTAGAGCAAAGGTAAGGATCCTAATGCATCATAACCTGCATGAGGAAATCTAGAAGGCCATCATTGTTGAAGAGGATATTGTAAGTAGTGGACAATATAGACCACCAAGACCTATGGGTTCAGGAGTTCAGATATCGACACCATCTAAGACAACTAGTATACATATGACAGTACACAGAGATGTGCCAAGTGGACCGGTTATTAGTACACAAAGATGCCCGACAGGAAACCAAAGACCACCATACCAACCACCAATACAACATTTATGTTCGACCCAACAGTCTCGATCTTCACAACAGAGTAGTAGACCTACTTTTACTTAGTCATGCAGTAGGTTTAAGTGTGGGCATACCTCAATAATTCCATAAAACTTGCCCCATATTTAGGCATTGATCTGTTTCCCTATATTAGTGAATTGAATTCATCCAATTGCCTCTCGATGAACTCTTTAGACAAATAGTGTTCTCAAAAATTCTCCTCAAAAAGCTCCCAAGAAAACTTAGATATATCCATCCCTAATTGTGGTAGGAGTGTCTTCCACCATACTAAAGCACTTCCCTTCAGTTGAAAGATATCCATGTGTACCTTAAGGTTAGAGGTGTAGTCCCTCAAGGAAAAATAGATAGTCATATTCTCTAACTAGACCTCAGTTGCATATCCATCTGTAGATCCCCAAAACTTTGGAAATTTTTAATTTCTCTAGCTCTCTACTCATGTGGTTGTTGGTACTTTCTCTCTAGTCTATTCATCAAAGCATTAGACATTCTCTAGAATGATCGTGTCATGTTCATTACTTCTCCAATATAAATGTGTTCATGTTCCTGAACACATTTTTCTTCTTTGGGTGGAGAGTTTGTAGGAGTAGGTTGTGGTGGAAAATGCATACCTCGACCACTAGAAGTCCTACCTCTACCTCTTCTTCCTCTTTTGTCCATAGTTACCGATCATAAGAAAAAAATTAAAAATTAAAATTAGTTCATTTCATTCATAATTTAAATATTACAAAGGATGTAAGCCATAATGGGTCCTTGGTCCTAAATTGTTGAACCCTGCTCTGTTACCATATGTGACACTCATCTAAGTTAAATCAAGATGTAATAAAAAAAAAATTGTAAACAAATATCAATAACCTTATTTAATTAGTTAACCATACATCCAAAACATACCAACAAGCGTTGTGCTCAAGTGATAGAAAAGTGGTATATATCATCACTAGCAACCGCTCATGGGTAAGAGGAGCGGGAATTAATACACATATATAGATCTCAATGAGATTAATACAATTTATTGATTTAGAATGTAACACGGATTATATTAAGTCATCACCTAAGTTTCGTCATCTTTGCAAAAAATTGCGCTAGGTTGCACAATAATGTCAATACAATTATTATTTAAGTCATTAACACTAGCAACCAAATTATATAATTTCCACATGAATTAATTCATTATATACCTTCTTCTCTTAAAACTACTTTTCTTTTTCTTTTCTTTTCATTTCTTTTCTTTTTCTTTTCTTTTCATTTCTTCACATTAAGAATTCAATTAATATTTCATTCATTACTTAAGGGCACAATTTAACCTACCAAATTTCTTATCATTATTTTAATATTTAGATTATAAATTTTGATATCATTATTAAACAATATTTATAATTTCTTAACGCGACATGATTCTAAACTAATATATATATATATATATATCCTTTTTTTTGTAAGTGAGTGTGAAATCATGTATTACTAAAAGAAGTTATGATACAAAAAAGAAAAGGAGAATCCCTTGATCTGTCAAAAAGAAAACTAGATCAGGGATCCCGGAGTTGCGTTGTCTAAGATAGCAGGGGGAGGGTTGGGCCGCCACCATGGGAAACCAACCCAGTCCTTCGGAAACCAGTTTGAAAGACTAAACCATAACATATACATAAAAGACATAACCATCAAATAGGGGTAGCTCCTACACTGAAAACAACTTTGGCCAAGGGTTGAACCTACGCTAGTCCAAGATGATGGGATGTCTTGCGTCACCATCCTTTCATGCCTCGTTCTCCTTCCTCTGCTCCACCATGTGCATCTTTTTTATACAAGCTGGTGTTCCGCTCCTTTCTGTTGGAGTGATGTCCATGTGGTGGACATAGCATAGGTAAAGGTGGAATTGGACTGCCATTCATTTATTTTTTCCTTTTGGCTCCTCTGGTCCTCAGCTAGTCTTTTTGCAATGGCCTCCAGGTTGTTGAGGCGACTCAGATTTTCTGTGAGCACCTTATTGTGGTCCCTGATAGGTTCTCTATTGGTCTCTTTCCGATCAGCGTTCATCTTGCCTATCAACATTTTTTTTCACCAGGCCTCCTCCATCGTTTTGTGGTAGAGGGTTGTTCTGGGTTGTGTGGTCCCTGGGTCCCTTATCCCGTCTACTTCTCGAATTAGTTATGTCCGGGATTTTCCATTGCGTGTGGTGGTGATTTCTCTCTCCCACCTGTTGATGATCGTTTTTCCCTTTGGATCATCCTGCATGAGACAGGTACCCTTGGCTTCTCTAGCCACTTGCTCCATCCTTGTAATCCTTAGGGCGCTTCTCAGAGGTTCTTTCCCCTAGGGGCCTCTCTTAATATGGGTTTTATTCATTCTTACCATCTCAGCTTGTTTGTGGTGGTTTTTGTCTTGGGTTCTTCTCCTGTTCCTATTCGCCCCTTCCTGGTATGTAAGATGGGCTCTATAATTGCTTCTCTCCGGTTTGTGGCTATTCTTGGTGTTTCTTATTTTATGGGATTTCCCCAGTTGTGGACTTGTCCTAGCAATCATGGGTCGCTCATAAAGGTGTACCTTCTGGTCCTTTTTCACTGTTTCGGAGTGTGTGCTCTTGGGATCCATGTCGTCATCCCTACGCCAATCCTTTGCCCTGCATGTTGTACGACAATCATTACCACTCCCCATATTTGTACTTGGGTGAGGTGTACCCATACTTGACCATGGAAAACCCTTTTGTCCTTCGTCCTTTGCCGCCTGTTGATTATATTTTCTGCTTTACCACGGACAACCCTTGTATTTATTCCTATTGATAGGATCGTGGTGTCGTACCTCCTCTTGTTGTGTGACCTGGATCTGCATTGTAACTCGTGTTTGAGTGGTGGGATATCATATTCTGCCTGGATCCTACGTGCCCTTCAGTTATTTCTATGCCTCCATCCTCGATGTGGTCGTTCATACTTCAGTTGTCGTCATAGTCTTTTGTCGCTAGTTGGATGCAGTTTTTTCGGCACTGACCATTCGGGATGTTACTCCAGATAGTGTCCAGTTATGGTCCTTCCTTGTCGACCCCCTCATTAGATATTTTTTCCGCCAGTCCATTCGCTGACCTCCGTACCCAGCGCAACTCCACTATGATCCCCGTCTGCAAGTGCTCCTGAATTTTTTGCAAGGATTGTGCCAAGTGCCAGTGCCTCTAAATTTTGCCCACTCTAGTACCGTTTTGGAGTCTCCTTACTGTGTGGATAACTAGCATGGAATCTCCTTCCACTATGGCATTTGTCATCCCTTCCCAGCTTAGAATCTCGAGGCCGGTCTCCAAGGATCTGAATTTCATGGCATTGTTGGTTGAGTTTCCCAGACTCCTAGTATACAGTAGGATAATATTTCCTTTACTGTCCCTAATTACTCCTCCCATTCCTGTCTGTCCTAGGTTACCTTTCGACGCCCCGTCGAAATTCATCTTGAGGGAGCCCACTGGTGGTGGTTTCCAATTGCACTCACCTACTTGGAGTTGTGGTGGTCGTGTTACTAGATTGGGGTTGTATCCATCTTTCAAGTGGAAGGCTTCTAGGATTCGGGAGTCTTGGTCTATGAGTTGCGCTCTTCCTGTCTGGAAGTTGCGGCTCTATACTGTTTCTTTTGTCATAGAGATTATTGTTTCCTTGATCTTCCCTTCCAGCCAGCTTTGGTTCTTGAAGATGTGTCGGTTCCTTTCCTTCCATATTGCTCATATGATCATTCCCAGGATGAGGGTCCAACAAAGATTCACCTCTTTGTTTTCGTTGTAGTTCTCTTTCCAAATATTGATAGTTGTGGAGATGTTACCTCGGATCCTATTTGACTGTCGGAAGATACCTATCGCCCAGTCCCAAATTTCAGTTGTGTAGGTGCATTCGTCAAGGATATGGTTCATTGTTTCTTCCTTGGCTTGACAGAGGTGACATCTGGAAGGACCTATGAATCCTCTTTTCCTTAGGTTTTCCCAAGTTATAATTTGGTTGTGGAGTATTAACCATTGGAAAATTTCTATTTTTGGCCAATGGGGGTTGTTCCAAAGCTTATCCCATTGTTTTGTTGGGTCTTCTTGGTCCTGGTCCATGATATAGTGTCGGAATTATTTTAGATTGAATTCCCTGTCATCTTTTTGTCCCCATCTCAGCTGGTCATTTCCTTCTGTAACTGCAATTTTTCGTCTCCCCAATTCCTCCTCCACCTCTTTTACTGTTCTTGTGGTTTGGTCTCTATTCTGTGGGGTGAGAGTGTTCCAGATTCTCCATTTGTTGTGATCTATTTCATGTTTCCAGTAATGGTAAACTCTGCTTTTACCTTGCGTGATCAGCTCTTGTTCGAGTTCCTCCCTGTCTAGTTTCTCCATTCTAGGTTCTTGTTGCCAGGCGTCCTCCAAGAATCTAGTTGTTCTGCCATTCCTTGCTTCCCAAAATATGTGTGTATGAATCCAGGATTTGTTGCACCAGGCTAGGTTCCAGATGGTTGAACCTTCGCTAGTGCCTCTGACATGGATTATGTCCTAGTCACGTATGTCTGGGGCATACTTTCCTTCCATAGGTTTACCCATGGTGTAGTAGAGTCTTTGACCTAGCGCCACCAGAGTTTCACCCTGTAGGCGTCATTGGTCACTTGCGGGTCTTTTAGCCCTAGACCTCCTTTGCTTTTTGGTTTACAGACCTTCTCCTAAGCCACCAGGGCCCATTTTTTCCTTCTTTCTTCTCCTTTCCATAGGAATTCCCTTTGGATGGTTCTTATTTTTTGTAGTATCCCCTTGGGGGTTGGGAAAACGGACATCATAAAGGTTGGAATTGCTTGCAAAACAGACTTGGTCAGAATAAGTCTTCCGACTAGGTTGAGGGATTTGTACGTCTCGATTTTCACCCGCTCCTGTAATTTGTTTATTATTCCTTCCCAAGTTGACATTTTGTAAGCTTTGTCTATCAGGGGAATGGCCAAGTACTTAGTTGGGAGTGCTTTGCATTCAAAGTCCAAAATGTTGGCCAAATTTCTTTGGATTGCGGGGTTGGTATTGAAGAAGAAGATCATAGATTTGGAATGGTTGATCTCTACACCCGAGGCTTCCCCAAACTCTTCTAGGATTTGTTTGTAGGCTTTTGCTTCCTTGATCGTGGGTATGCCATGAAGTAAGGTGTCATCCACGAACTGTTGGTGTGTGGAAGTCAGGAAATTTTCGAAAGGTTTGATACCTGTTATTTCACCTGTTGCAATTGCACTTTTTATGCTTCAACTGAGACCTTCCATCATCATAATGAAAAGGAAGGGGGACAGCGGGTCTCCTTGTCTGATGCCTCTCATGGGCTAGAAAGGTTTGGTAGGGGCTCCATTTATTAGTAGTGAGTAGCTTGTTGTGGATACTAGGCTGACTATCCAGCTGATCCAGTGTTGGGTGAAACAAAAGGCTTCCAAAGGCTTGACCATATAGTGCCAGCTAATTTTGTCATAAGATTTTGCTAGGTCCAGTTGTATTATCATTCCCCCTCTCTTCTGAAGCTTTGGGGTGTGGATAAGCTCATGGGCATGGATGATATTGTCCATTACTTGTCTTCCTTCCACGAAGCCTGCATGTTCTTGTGAGACCAATGTGGGTAGGAGGGGTTTTAATATATTTTCTATAACTTTGGAGATTATCTTATAAACCACATTGCACAGCGCTATAGGTCTGTAATGATCAAGGGTTTTGGCTTCATTTTCTTTGGGGATTAGTGTAATCATTGTAGCATTTAGTGCTTTTAGAATGGAGGCTGACCTTCTAGAGTCTTCCACTACCCTATAAACGTCATGTTTGACAATTTCCCAGCAGGCTTTGAAAAACTCCACTGTGAAGCCATCTGGACCTGGGGCTTTCCCATTGGGCATTTCCTGGAGTACTTGGTCAATTTCCTCCTCCGCAATGGGTTTGTTCAGGTTGTTATTTTGTTCCTCGATGACCAGGCAGTGGATATGCTAGATTATCAATTGTATGGCCTCTGTTCTGTCTTGGTTGGGTTCATTGGCTATCCCATGGAAGTGGTTTACCAGAGTAGTTTCAATCTCCTTATGTGACTCTCTCTCTATTCCATCCTGGTCCTTAATCTTCAGGATTTTTTTATGGGCTCTTATGGCCATGGTTGTTCTATGAAAAAACTTGGTGTTTTGTTCTCCTTCCTTTAGCTATCTAATACAGGATTTTTGTCACCAAAGTGTTTCTTCCTGCTGGCATCGAGCTTCCCATTCCTAGGTCATCTGGATCTCTTCATTTTTTCATTCCTCCGTATAGCCCTCTGAAATGCAGGTTTCCTGGAGTTTTTTCATTTTTTCTTCTATGTTGTTTTTCTCTTGGTTTATATTCCCAAAAGTGTTATTGTTCCACTCCTTGAGCCTATATTTGATAGAGTTTAGTTTCTTATATAATTTGAACATCCTTGTCCCTTTCTTTGTTTGATCCTCCCACCACCATTGTTTGATTCTTTCCTTGAGAGTTGGGTGTTCAATCCAGAATTTCTCAAATCTGAAGGGTCTATTCTTTGGTGTGGTTTGGAAGCATGCTTCCAGTTGCATTAGCCAGTGATCAGATCCCCCCCCAGAGGAGGATGTTGCAATATAAGGTTACCCTTGCATAATGATTGACTTCGATACTAGGAATCTGTTGAGTCTTGTTGCTACTTGATATTGGTTCATCTGTTTATTGTTCCAGGTGAACTGGCCATTATTAGTTTTGAGGTCTACCATATTCGTTGTGTCTATGAATTTTGAGAATTCTTCCACATCCCTATCCAATCTTCCTATACCTCCTTTTTTCTTTGCAACTGACATGATGATGTTGAAGTCCCCTTCCAGGATCCATTGGAGGTTGTTGGATCGAGTTTTAATATCATCTAAGTCTCATATCATTCCTCTCTTTTCCTCTGACACCTAGAGCCCATACACATTAGTGCATAGAATCACCTCTGTGTTTCCAATGATTTGCATGCGAACCATAAGGGTGTGCCTTGTCGCTCCGGATGCTATTAGGCTCAGTACTTGTGGGTTCCACAAGGTGAGAATACCTCCTGCCATTTGGTGCCCTCTGATAGCCACCATATTGTACTTTCGCCAATGTTGTTTACCGATTGCCTCCATTCTGTCTATATTGCATTTTGTCTCTTGAATAAAACAGAGATCTGGTTGTTCCTTCTTTAGTCTATTTCTAAGGATTCTTTGCTTTCTCGGGCTATTTAGGACTCTTATATTCCAAGTTATAACCTTCATTTAAACATATGGGGAGGAGTTGGGGAAGAGTTTCTTGATCTTACCCGAGTTTATCAGTAGCAGTCCAAGCTCCTGTAGGGATACGCTATTTGATTTCCTGCCTTTTTTCAACCGCGTCTGCTTGGGTGAGAGTTGTGGTTGTCCCTCACTAGATTTGACTCCTAGGTGTCCAATCTCCCTGTGTGTGCGCTTTAGTCCTCTAGCTTTGGCTTCCTCCATTAGGATAAATGAGTACCGAATGTGTTCAAGTTTCTCTATTGGTACATTGTCTACTCCCTGTATTTTCCATTGCTTCAGTATGTTCGGGAGATCTATCCCTTCCCTTTCCACAAGGTCTCTGAGATTAGGATCTTCTATGCCTACTTCGCTTGGGGTCATTTCCGCATCTCCCTCTGCTTCTTGCATGGGGGTGTTGTCATCTCTTATTTCTCCATCCATCAGGGTTGCGCAACTCCCTTGTTCCTTCTTGTTACTTGGTCGATCAGTGGGCTCGTTTGTTGCTTGTTCTCTGACTTCTTGAGCTTTTACTGAATCCTTTTTCGTTTTCTGTTGCTTTATTGGTTTTGTCCCTTCCTTCTGCTTTATTCTAGGTCTCTGGGTTATTTCCTATTTAGGTTTTGCTCTGTTTTTTGTTTGCTCTGCTTTTGGGTTTGGTTTTATAAACCCATCCTCATCCTGTTGTGGTTTGGGGTTTTTCGCTTCCTTTTTTTTATTAAGAGGGAATTCTTTGATCAGGTGGCCATGTTCATGGAATCTTATGCATATGAAGGGGATTTGTTCATAATCTATGTTTTGGATCCATTCCTCATCCCTGAATTCCAGAATTATGGCTTCTGGGAGTGCTCCTGACACATCCATCTCTATGCAGATTCTTGTGTAAGATGTATATCTCCCTTTTAGGGTGGCTTCTGAGGTCTTCACATATTTCCCTAGTTTGTTTCCTATTGCTTAAAAAGTAGAGGGTAACCAATAGTCTAAAGGTAAGGAATAAAATCTCATCCAGACCGACACCGTTTTGAAAGTCTCTTTTTCTGGGGAGAAATTTTCCTTCCATGGCTGCATGTACAGTCCTGTTGAGGCATGGAAGTATGGCCCTCCCTCAAAGACTCTATCCCTGTCCTCTAGGTTCATGAATACTATTGTGAAGAAACCTTTCGAGCCCAGGTGGAGCTCCACTTCTCCGTTTGGCTTCCAATGATATTTAATCCAGTTGTGCAGCGTTCTTTCTGTGGTCCACAAACCCATGAACTTGCATATTAGCGCATGTGTCTTCATCTAGTCCCTGTAGAGTTCTGTTTGTGGATCCTCCAGTATCACCTTGGGTATCATTGATGTTTTGGGTTTGCACGGGTTGTGCCCTTCTGCCATGTTGGGCTTTGTTGTTTCTTGCGCCTCACTCTGAGTTTCTCTGGCTTCTTCTCCCATGCACTCACTTTTGCCATGGTTCCTTTCCTGGCTTTTTTCTGGGTCTGATCCCGAGGTGTCTATCATTGGTGCATTGAAAACTATGCCTCTTGGCCCTTTCCCTCTGTCTACCACTACCTGTTTGTATGAGGGGGTACCCTTACCCCCCCGTTTGGTGCTCATGTTGTCCTCTGTTATGGCCACGACTGTCAAACCCTAGCTTGCAGTTGCTCCAAACCCTCATATATATATATATATATATATATATATTCCTCATTCCTAATACCAATGGACATTCTTTAACATAATTTATAATTTGATGTGTAATTCTAGTCTTTAATATTATAAATTATAAATTATAAAAATATAAAAAATTAAAAATTAAAATTTATAAAATATAAAAAATTAAAAATATGAAAAATAATTTTATAAAATAATTAATAATTTATGTAAACCTTGAAGATCAATTTGACACTTAAATCATAAATCATAAGTGTAATTGTATGTGAATATTTATTTATAAAATGTAGTAGTGACCATTTACATTATCTAAAATCGGTCAAAATGGAGAAATCCCAAAAGTTCAAACTTCAAAACACCATAGAAACGTGACAAGTAAATACTAAAATGCCATCAATGATTGTTGATTCACGTTGATTAAGAAGCACTTCAAAGATAACTTGATGTTTATTAGCAGTTTGTAACACTCTTCAGAACAATGACATTTCTTTAATCGCGTGACCTTTACTCCCTAAAAATGGGCAGCTACCCTATGGTATTTTCCCCTAAACATGAGTCCACATAAATTGTATGAATATTTTGGATAATTGTTTTCATTATCAAGTTTGGTGACAAAGTGCAAGAATGGTTTGTTAGCCAAATCCATTAAATCAAAGATGAAAGTTGAAACACCTACAAAAGAAATTTGAAAACTTTAAAAGCAATTAAATATTAAAAAATTAAAAAATATGATATGACAATGTATGGATGTCTAATTTCCAAATGATGAAACGATGTAAAGAACAATGAACTTTAACTTAGAACATAAATATTAAATATTAAAGATAAATATTTATGCTTTTAAATTATTCAAAAGACTATATTTTAGTTTAAGAAACAAAGTCACTCACATCATATTGATATTCATATTGGTAAAATGTCCAAAGTAATAGATAGTTCAAAAATTATCAAAATGCCCAAAGTAATACATACTCAAAGAGCTGGAAAAATGACCAAAGTAAAGCATAGTCCAAAAATGCCCAAAGACCAAGACCAAGGCTCAAAATATATAATTAACAATGAAGGTTATCATAAAGTGTGATCTTCAACTGCAAGGCTATCCACATAAGCTTGAGCTTCACTGGACATTGCACCTCCATCACCTACATCATCATCATCATCATCATCATCATCACCAACATTAAATGCAATGTCATCTAAGGGTATGCCAACCAAACATGCATTTGGTGAAGGATTATCCTCATCATCATCAACCTAAGTATCATCTTTAGCATCCACATCCCACTGTGTTGAGGGCCTTATAAATACTCAGGTATCTTCCTTGAACAAAGTCGAAGACTACTATGCTCATAAAGCAATTTATTTTCTCTATTCGAGGTAAGTTTGTTCCTCTTAACAAAGTGGATGAAACTATAGGTGGACCAATTCCTTTCTATTGCAAAGGAACTAGCAAGTTTAGATAACAAGCGCAAGGAAAGTTGTCGAAGCTCTTGGACTTTCTCCCCATACATTCTACACCATCCAATGGGATTATTTCGTCCATAAATATTGATATCCTGCTTTGCATCCCGAGTGAATGTAGGGGGCTTAAGGTACCAAAATCAATAAATTGTGTTTGCATCACACTTGCTTCATCAAGAGTATACATCTTGTTTATGGCATCAAGAAACCCAGTTTTTACCCATTAATCATCAATTGGTATAACTCTATTTTTTCTCTCCATATACCACTTTGGATTAATGGGATATGCAGCCACATGAAGAGAGGTATTGAGTTTGAGCCATCTCTTGTCTATTATATTGTGAATATCTTGGAAAAAATCCAAGGAGGGGTTTCTCTGATGAATTATGTTCCTTACCTTGCCCACCATGCTACCCATACATTCATATATTTACCCAGGAGTAGGGGAATCAAAATATGCATACCTAATCAACTCCACAATTGGAGTTGTGAAAGAAACCACATATATACACTTAGACCACCAATATTCATCAAGAATCATATCTCTTATCTTCTTGGCTTGAGTTGATTTATATTGGGACCATGCATTCCACTCTTCAAAAACAATAGTGGCTTGTAAGGATGCATGCACCTCAATCATACGTTGAATAAGAATGAAGTATGTGGAGTATCTTGTTTCTTCAGGTTTTAAAAATTGCTTCCTTGATTTCATCTTGTAGATTGCTAATGAGGCATGGTGGTTGCAAAAAACTATTTGTACATCTCTTGCATTTGAAATGAGTTTTGAAATCTAAGATATTTTCTCAATGTCTTTGAGGACATTTTTAAGGGCATGTACACAACAAGGATTCCAAAAGATATTCCTATATCAACTTTGGACCATCAATCTCATTGCTCTGCAATTAGGTGATGCATATGTGCTTACATGTACTAAATTCGAAGGACCAACCTCATCAATTGCATCCTTCAAAACCTCAAACATGAAGGTAGCATCCTTAAGTTTTCCACTGTAATCAATTATTCTTAAAAAATAAGGTCATGCCGAAGATGTCACAATAATATTCAACAATGGTCTTTGTTGAATGTATGTCCAACCATCCAAGACTATTGAACACCCTGTAAGAATCCAAGATTGTTTCGGGTCCCACTTAATCCATTGCATTCTTTTCACCCCCTTCTCCAACAATTATGTCCTCATTTTGTTGTAACCTAGGGGTGTATATCCTGGCCCAGCAACGATGATTTTTCTCACCATTTCTTTGTAATAGGGTGAATGAGTGGCATTAAATGAAATTCCATTTGCCATAAAAAAATCAGCTACAAAATCATCAACCTCATTTGTTAAGCCCTAAATAGTGCCACATTACCCCTTAATTGGGGCATATTACATTAGTAATGTTATTTTATTTATGTCGCCTTGGGTCCATTAGTTGTAATTGTACCTCCTAGTCTCCTATATATACCAAGGAGACCTTTTCATTTGGAATCATCTTGTATTTGGAAATTTATGTGGTGTATAAGGAGGTTTCCCCCTCGAAGAGGCTTATTATCTGAACTTATCTCTTTGTCAAGGCGTTGAGTACTTATCTTGAGGTTTTTTTATGCTATTTTAATATTTGGTTATTAACATTTGGTATCAGAGCTCAAGGTCCTGGGGTTTCACTGCTGCATCTGAGACACCTTGGAATTTTCGCTATAACTTTTTTCTATGACATTTCAGAAGGAACCCCTTGGAGTATATTTAGTAGACGGATCAAAGTATGTGGGGTTCAAAATCTCATGAGGCCTTATACTTTTGGAGATATAGCATGTGTAAGATAGGGTTCTGGAATCATCCTGAATTTAGACATCGCGAAATTTTCGCTATCATTTTTTTCTTGTGATGTTTCAAACCCTGAAACATGGACGTTATTCATAGAAATTATCAAGGTATCTTTGATTAAAAAAAATCAGCTTCTGGGTCATCCTACTTTTGTAGATACACCATGTGTAAGATACGGAAAAATAGTGATATCTCACTAGTCATATTAACTAGTCTCAAACAAGTGTTTCCGGTAAAATAGTGATATCTTCTTCAATGAGTATCCAAATTCAATGAGACCAGTTGTAATGATATTGGTCGGTCTGAAGTATTTCTAATGCAATTTTTAGAATCAAATATTGTGCTCTTGGCATGCTTTACAAGTACGCTCTCCTGGAAGGGACAAAAATCAGCAAGGTTTGGGGAAGTTACCATAAATTCCACTTCGCACATCCAATTTTGATCAGACATGTGGCATTGCAGAGAAGACGTATCAGAGAACTACAAAACAAAATTTTCAGACCCAAAAGGGTCAAAATTTTGGAGATACGGCAGAAGAAAGATCTTCTAGCAGAACCACCCCGAAATCAAGGTTTAAAAGTGATACTTGGCCAACATGCCACCAAAAAAAGGAACTTCTACACCAAATAAGCCTCCAGACAGTCCTACTTGGACTCTTGATGAGGGTCAAGAAATGTGTAAGGACATAAATGATTTACAAAAGAAGATAGTAACAAAAGATGAACTACAAGGGATGATGGATTCAATTCAAGCTAAGTTGGAGGCAATAATGGATACTAAGATGGATGGTTTAAAAAGGGAGCTCATGGAAGGATTGAAAATTTTCCTAATAGAGAGGCCACCTGAAAGTGAAAATGTATCCCATGAAATTCGTGATGAGGACACAAGGAAGATGAAGCAAGACTGGAGAAAATCTAACTTTGGGTTGAAGACCAACCACTTTCCTAAGATCAATATGAGGAAGTTTGATGGAAAGGATCCAATCACATGGATACTTCAGATGGAGCAATTTTTTGATCTACATGATGTGCCACATACACAAAAGGTACGAATTGCTTCTTTATATTTAGAACTAAATCAATTTGTGTGGTATCGATGGCTTTGTTCTCACAAATCACTTATCACTTGGACAATTTTCACGGAAGAAATGATAGCACACTATGAGGATACAAGGAAAAATACATTTTTTAGCCAATTGATATATCTCAAATAAAAGGGTTCAGTTGCATATCACATTGAGAACTTCTAAAGATTGAATATAAAGGTAATGGATATTCCATATGAGCACTTGATTGATGTATTCATATGAACTTTAAAGGATAACATTCAACATGAGGTTCACCTTTGAGAACCCAAATCATTAGAGAATTCCTTCAAGGTGGCGAGAAATGTTGAAAGTAAAAATATGGCTATGGATACTAGAAGGATCACTCCTAACATCTATCGAGAGAATAATGTCCCTTCTTCTAAAACACCTCAACCTACAAGGTTGACACCTCAACAATTGGAGGAAATAAAAGCAAAATGTTTATGCTTTAATTGTGACAACAATTATAGTAAGGTACATAAGTGTGGTGAGAATAATTTATTCTACATAGGTTGTGAAGAGGAAGAATAAAAAGAACAAGAACAAGAACCATCTCAAGATGAAAACGTAGAAGAGATTTATTTTGAAGAGTTGACTCCCACGATATTATGTAATGCATTGGTTGGAATTAGCACTCCTCAAACCCTCAAGATCGAAGTATATATCAAAAATAAAAAGGTATTAGTCCTAATTGATTTTGGCAGTTGTTGTAGGAAAATCTCCCTGCGGACAGGTAGATTTTCTCTTGAGAACTAGACCCTTAACTCTAAGACAAAAAGTGCTTAACATGGACATTGACTTCCTTTTAGATCTAACCAAGCTGATGAATGAAAGAGAAGGAGGAAGGTATGTACCTTATGAACGTTGTATGTCCCTGCAAGGTCCAGGATGAGCTTTGATCTTGAGCTCCTTGGTAGGTATTGCAAGACAAATAAAAGTACAAAAGACTTCCTACTCTACTGAGATTAGCTCAAACATAGATCCATATACTGCAGACAAACTTATATGGAACAAGTACAAGTTTCAAATAAACAGGCCAAGCATGTTATATTAATGAGAACAACAATGAAGAATACTTACAACCATAGATGTGAGTGCAGCAGCTTCATCAAGATCTCCTTGTCCAAACCCTTTCTTAAACAGTCCACACATGGAATGTTGATGTTCCAAATGACATATTCCTCATGAGATCATAAGTTAGATGCTTCACAATACTTTCCATCCCCTTTCACCATGAGAAGGCCTCCTTATATAGGCTTGGAGAGGCCCAACCACTTGAGATATCTTTGGGGTAAGTTGAGGATTCTCCTCCTTCAGTTAT
>SNQJ01S0007703.1:193294-226569 GCA_010110895.2 Picea sitchensis
AGATGCTTCACAATACTTTCCATCCCCTTTCACCATGAGAAGGCCTCCTTATATAGGCTTGGAGAGGCCCAACCACTTGAGATATCTTTGGGGTAAGTTGAGGATTCTCCTCCTTCAGTTATGGATCCTCCCTAAGATCATGGCTTGACCAAGGATTCGAATCCAACTGCCTTCAGATATTGAAGGGATCTCTTCTTTATTTTCCTCAACAAGTCAAAACTCGCTCAGAAAAGACAGCACTCCCCCAAAAGGGGCACCAGAGCGCTATAGTGCTCCCCTAAAAGGGTGCACGGAGCGCCTGCGCTCCCTGTTAGTGTATAGGGGAGCGCTCCTCTCCAAAAATGTCTTTTGAGTGGATTTTCTAGTGGAAAAAGGTTTATAAACTTTGTTAACCCATTCCTCTTCTTCCAAATCAATTGTTTGAGGTGTTTCAAGTGTTCTTCTGATGTCGTTATAGGCACGACATAGACTGGATGGCAGTATGATTTTTCTAACACGTGTGACACTTGTGACCAAAATGCGGCACTTGTAATATTGATAGTGACGACACTAGGTCATTGTCATAATGAGTAATTTTGATGTGTAACAGATTGCCCCCCAAAGTATGAAGTTAGAAGATGGGAACTGATAACTGAAATACTTTGCAGACTTTCAAGCAAGGGTATGGACTAGAGAACCTGACAGAAGTTTCACACGACCATCAAACAAATGTTAAGATATTCTTCAAACCCAAGGCAAGCATACCTATGCTTGAGTGATAGAGACTTTCAAGGTATGGCCGCCATAAATACACTGTAGATCCATAATTATATTGACAAAGAGATATAGCCATTGAAGATACAATGTGGATCTATATTCGCATGACCTGAACTGATCGTAGCCATGAAGAATACATAGTGGATCTACGAGATGAAAAGACATAGCCACAACCAATACAAAGTGGATCTATGTAACAGTATATGTGTCAATGTTCAAAAGAACCTCCGTCGCAACCTAGGCAAAGTATATATAAGAGTGACGACTCAACCTAGGGTCTTCTTACCGATCCCGGTGTAGTATGAATCTAACAATGTGAATAGATGTCTTGATGTCGAACATGGAAGACACCACTCGATTACCGATCAATGAGGTGAATCGTTAAGAAGCGCGAGGGAGATTACCATTGATGTCAATGATTCCCAAGGTACTTAGTACATTCCAATGAACGTGAATAGATGAGCTGAAGTCGAACATCCATGGAATCATCCGATCAGAGGTCAATGATGTTAACCCACTGTCAGACATGAGGAGGCCTTCCATTAAGGCATGCAGGTCCCAAAGTACTAACTGGTTTCTAAGTCTAGTTCCCGGATAATGTGTTGAAGTCAACAAGAATAGAATCGTCGTAGGAGGGCCTTGATGTATCCCCCATCAACGACACGAAATTGAAATAGAGATGTAAATTGGTAGATCAAATGAACATGAACTGACACGGGTATTGAGACAAGACATTTGTGATGGTTGACTCTCGAGGCAGATACTTCCCTTGAACACTGAGGCACAACAGCAGAAACATGACATGGACCAAAACACGATGATGCAGTGGATACTGTGACTTTCGTCAGGTGACCCAAAGAAGTAAGAAAAACTCAGAGGATTGGTTTAGTGCAGAGGTTCAGTGGATTAAAATGTGCGCAAAGACAAAGTGTCGTGTTCAAGGGCGACTCTAAGAGTTACTAGTAATGTTCTCAAAAACTGCTTGGCTTGCTTCCTTCAATTTTTCCCCCATCTAGATAGACGAGTACCTCTTTTTAATTTAACGAGCTCGAGGAGGGTAACACATTCTCGATATGACTCACCTTCGGTCAGTCCTTCTTCCTTTTTTTAACGAACTGGAAGAAGTAAGGGTTCGATCCCATATGGGCCCTTCAATGTATGATTGTTTAACAAGTCCAGAGAAGGTAAACTCGGTAGTTTTTCATATTTAGAGAATCTGAAAACAACTTAAAGACGAATCCAATGTTGTCCTTTTTCGTAATGTTAGTCTCACGAGGCCGAAAAAGAGATAAATTATCACTCTAAAGATGTCCTTTCAAACCTTTTAACAAGTGGGAAAGGAAGCAAGATCACTCGACAATATTTTCACATTTAGAGAGTCTGAAAAGAGCTTAAAGAAGACTCCAAGGGGTTCCTTTTTTGTGTATCCATACAGATCTGAAAAAGAGATAAAAGTTTACCCAGATACATTCTCATATATTTACAAGCACGAGAAAGAACAAAGACTAAGCTCGGTATGCCCCTAGCTTGAAAGCTAGTGGCTTAACTCCAGAATGATCATCAAAGGCTGGAGACATGCCCTCCAAGCTTCAATTCATTCACCGAAAAAATGAGAAGGGTGGATGAAAAGAAGGTTCAAGAGAGGTGACTATTTCATTTTTTAACGAGCTTGACATAGGAAAATAACTATGCTCAGGGTTCCGGGTTTGATCCCCAGATTGTTGTTTCATTTTTTAACGAGCTTGCTACAAAGAGGAAAACTATGCTCATGGTCTCTATTTCATTTTTTAGCGATCTTACTACAGAGAAGAGAAACTATGCTCGTAGCTTCTTCTTGATCATGGCTTCCAAGAGGATAAATCTCTGGAAGGACACCATGTCAAGGGACAAAACGCGGTCATGGATTCCAAGAGATCTTCACTGGATGGAAGAAAAATTCTCTGGAAGGAACACATGTCGAGGGTCTCGACAGGGGTAAGGAGATCAGGCTCCAATAGCCCTACCAAAGAAATCACCATGTCAACTACCGGATCCAAATCATCAAAAGTCGAAGGCATGGGAGATGATAGAAAATCGACATCGGGAGGGGAGATAGACTGTATATCTGCCCGAATTTCTTCACGAGGGGGAAGAAAAGAGGATCGATGATGGTTATCATGCCGAGGTAGATTGTCAGTGCTCAACATTTCCATGATAGATTCATCTGAGGGAAAAAATTGGGGAAATGTAATCGATCACAGACAGCAAGGAACTCAACCATGATTGCATCGAGGAACCGTCGGGTGCCAATAGATGTTGGTCATCTGACGAGGGAGAAGCGGATTGGATAGAAACGTATGATGTTTCGATTGAACTAAGTGGAACGGTGTCACCTAGTGCATCGAATTCCAACGGACTAGGTACAATCCAAGGGTCAGATGATTCCAAATATTGGTAAGTCGCGATCGAAATCATATCCACGGTGGCAATATGATGGGTAGTCGGTGGAAGTGGTGTAGGGAAGGTACCCATGAGGCTAGAATATTTCAGTAAGCCAACACCAACGCTTTCATACGTGATCTTGTGGTCTCCCAAGAAAGGAATATTGTTGGTAGCAGGAGTGCGAGTGTCGGTCGTACAGAAATCCAACTGATCAACAGTGACAATTTTGCCCTGATTAGAAATTTGAACACATCGAAAGACCAACGAGGCAACGACAATCATAGCATAAAACCAACTTCTTCCAAGTAACAAGTTGTAATCGAGGGGAGCATCGACCACCTCGACATCAATAGTAACAGTTTTGCCACCCAATTGGATGGGTAGGGATTGTAAAAGCCCATGGGGATGAAAACCTCGCCCATCGAAGGCATGTAACATCGTTGGAGATTTGTTAATTGTAGGTGATTTTAAACCTTTCCAACATGCCAAAGACATGACACAAGTAGAGGCTCCCTCATCCAATATAGTTCGGTGGATTTGTTGATTGTGAACAACAACATCAACTTGGAAAGCAAGTTGGTGGGAGAGTCGAGATGCATAATTGTCCAGGTTAAACATGATATGGTTGGACGAATCAGGATCAATAGCACCAATAGTGGCCAAGAGAGTTCTACGTTGATTGGGGCAGTGTTGTAGAACTTCTAACGCAGACATAGCACATGGTGCTTGAGCCAAATCTTCAACAATGTTGTAGTTCTGGGTGACACGTGAACTAGGATTAAAGGTAGCTTTACGTATAGTTCTCTTAGGAGGGCATAAGATAGAGTCGAACGTGATTTTCTCAATCTGAAGTGGTCTAGACAGAGGATTAACCGATGGAGGACTAACAGAGGACGGTGATGGATCCGGTAAAGTATCGGTACCGTTAGTGTCTTTTCCTTTGTCAGAGTTACCTGGTGTGTCGTATGTCTTGGAGCGAGTGGTCAAATTAATCCCATTAAACATATAAATATGTGCACTCAACGAGGCCTCATCATGAGGATGGCTAGAACTGCCCACAGGAGAGGGGATTTGAGAAACCATGGATTGTTCCTGTGGAACAGGCTAAGTAAGCACAGCAGGTTGTGAATTTCCTTGGAAAATTTTGGCCACTTCATTGCGATGTGGACAGTATCGAGTGTAGTGATCGTCACCACAAATGATACAAGGTAATTTCAGTTTCCATTGTGGTTTCTTTTCGGTAGCAGGTGTGTGAGCTTGATTTTTTGGTTGTTCATTGTTATTGGTATTTTTTTATTTACTCTTTTTCTTCTTCTTACCTCTGGATTGTTGTGAAGGGGCACATTGAACTGCATTCACCTCAGAGATCTGAGTTTGGGGGGAGGTATAGGAGAGTGTGGTCGATTGGGAAGTAGATTGATTTTTTACGAAACCAATAACACCATCTGCATGAGATGAGGATGACGGCTTAGATGGATCGGTATTAGCTTGATCAGCATTCGAAAGAAAATCATACAAAGTACCAGATTGTGAATAAACCAAATCTAAGTATTGAGCTCGAGCAATGGTTTCTTCCTCGGTGATCGCGCCGCCCATAGCGACATCACGAGCGATCAAGGTAAAAGTGATTTAGTAAACCATTCCGCCAATAATATGTCAGGAATAATTACCTTGATCATCCTTCATCGTCGTCTCCACTCATGAATATGGTCAGAGATATGCACGGAGTTAGTTTGACGAAGGGAGGTCAAGAGTTTAGTACCCGTCTCGTAGCAAATAGGTAGTTGAAAGTGCGTGAGGAAAGACATGGCAAGGGAATTGAAAATATGAAAAGAAGCATGTGGCAGTTCAATATACCACTTTGTTGCCGAGCCAGTAAGTGTTCGCTGGAAAAGATGCAAACGTACAGAATCATCCATGAGGGAGTTTGATGAACACCGCAAATGCAAAGTCATCACATGGTTGTTTGGATATTCACCATATTTTTCGTCAAATTTCAGAATATCAGAAGGAATTTTAGCTGGAATGACTAGCCAAACCGGAGAATGAAAAATAGGATCATTAGTTAACCGAGACAATTCAGGGAGATCTAAAGTCGCAAGGAAAGGTAGTTGTCGGCTAATTTGTGGATAATATTGGTCTAGCATAGGAACACCAGTAGGACCATAAACTAGGTTAGGTGGATAGTTATAACCAGTAGGTCCTCCTACATACGGCTGTTGTTGGCCAGAATAAGCGGGATTCGATGATGGATGAGAAACATTTGCATAACCCAGTGGGTTCCGAGCATTATAGGTTGGGTGATTTGCTTGCCCATAAGGAGGATAAACATTTTTCCCTTGAGGATGGTAAGGAGTAGATCTCGGAGGCGGATACACATTAGACCCATGAGGAGGATAAGGTTGTTATCCCGGAGAACTCCAGGTGGTGTTTGGGATGCTGCCCGAATAAGGTTGTCCGTAAGATGTTCTGGAAGGAACAGGATTTGATACTCCTCCTATTGGGTTATGATATGAGTGCCCCCCAACATGGGGTTGAATAAAAGTTCCTCCTGAAGATACTCCCCGGGATTGTGAAGGGTTTCCAGCAAACGAAGGTTGCCCCCCTGCCAGTGGTGGATTAACGACTGGGGTATGACTGGAAAATGAAGGTTTCCCTCCAGGAGGAGCATGAAAAGGGGATTGTCCCTGGGGAGGGGTAATCCCACCATAGAATGATAGTCCTCCAGGAGGGAAAGGTTCGTTAGATGGTGGTTTCCCTCCATCCGGCTGTGTTTGGCTGGCGGGGGTCTTCATTCTCGGGTGAAAAGATGTCCTAGCAGGATCGTGTGGAACATGTGGAGTTGTAGAGTAAAAGCTTGTAAAAATTGGGGTAGGGATTGAAGTGCCTTGGATATGAGTAGAGGTGATGAGTCCAGCATTAGGATGGACTTGTGTTGACGTAATAGTAGGGTTAATGACTTGATCGACTGGGTGATTCATGGTTTGACTGGATGGTCCTGTTTCACCAGGAGGGTCATGAGGATGAAAAGGTTGTCGAAAGGATTCGAAATTCTCATAGAGATCACATCCCGATGAAGTCCTCCATACAGAATGAGTAGGTGTGGGATTTGTATCTACTGCGGTGCTAGGACGAATAGGAGTCCTATACTCATCACCAAAGGTTGGTTCTGTGGATCCCATATATGTTTCGGTAAAAGTTCTCTTCGGTAATTTTGGGACCTCTTCGTCTATGACGTTCCCAAGGGAGTCTAAACGAAGAAAAATTGGTTCGATAGGGGTTACCGACACAGATGTAGTGTGAGGAGTGGGATTTTCAACCGTAACCAAAGCGCCTTCTAAGTTATCTAACAGAGGAGCAATAACACTTCCAGTGTCAGATCGATTTTCTACCTCTCCACGGTATTTTTCTTTTGAAGGGTTAGGAGGTAAGGGTTGACAGCCTTCCGGAGGAACCCCTTGCATCCTACGTGAACAGCGAAGACCTTTATCATCTACAGGCTCAATTTTGGAGAATAACATAACACACTCAAAATCTAGGGCCAACTAACAAAAGAAACAACATATGCTAATAAAATCTAGGAATCAACCAAGCAAACAAAACTTCTCTCAATGATCATACTAGTTGGTGATGAAATCCAACGTCGCATGATCAAGTCAAGAAGGGGCTAGGATATGGTGGAATAGTTACAATGGAAACCTACTTAACGGACTTTCACCTTGGTGCAAGATTCCACGCAGTAATTGTGGATTTACCCTCCAAGGAGCCTGAGTGAGTTTGACCAATGTCTGTTCCAGGTACAGTCAGACTTCCCTTCACCATCACCTTGTGTAAGTACCTAAATATTATGGAAACTAAAGACACCAACTCATAGTCATCCCCTGGGAAGGTACAGTCGACAATCCAGTCCGAACGTATGGGCAGGATAACAAGTCTGAAATCAAACCGAGAGGCTCCCACACATAATCGTGGGTATACCTTCAAGTGACCCCCAATATACGATCTGACCACTACAAACAGTTGAACCAAGGAGGGATAATCTCTGTAATTTGCCCGAATGTGATCTCGTGCGTAAACCCTGTGTGAGAGGGGGATCCCAGAAAACCTATACAACAATTGGATTTGACTCTCCCTAGCTCAGGATGATAATGTTTGTTTTGAAAACTTTGGACAGTTGTACTCACAGCCTAATCCAAAGTGCTAATCCTAGTCTAATGTTGGTGGAAGATCCTAAAAATAAAAAATGTTCTAGATAATTTTTTAATTAGCGTTTGTTTTACAGTTGTTCTTTACTCAAAGGGTGTATAAAAGTGAAACTGATGGAACGATGACTCAATTCCCAAAAAAAATGCATAAAAGATGATAAGCAATCATTTCTTTTCAATGAATTCCCATTTAAGGGAAAGAGAAAGAGTTGTGTTCACTATCAAACACTAATATGGAATGTCCTCAATCAATTTGTTCTCAATCAAATCCAATGTAATGCTAAAACATTTCAGAAATGCCTTCTAATATGCAAACCAATCACTAAGATGTATCTTTGTTGTTCGTATGCGAATGATGATTAATTCAATGCAAAACTTCTCCTACCAACTAACCTTTTAGATCAAGGAGATTCGGACATGCATAAGCAGATTTCGCACAAACAACACGCCCTCTTGCTATGATTGAAACAAGAAGCAAAAAGAAAACAAAAGATAACAAATAAAATAAAAAATTTCACACAAAAGAAAGATGCTAAGAAAAATGACATCAAAGAACCAAATGAGATGATTCACAGATTTTTTATGTCCTTCACCACAGTTTTCACTCAGTCAGATAAGAGAGGAGAAAGCAGTGGATTGATTCCAAGTTCTCAACTGAAGAAACACTCAAAATAAGGAAGAAGGTCAAAAAATTTGAACAACAAAGTGCTAATTTCTCATAAAGAAAAGTGTCAAAGGTCAATAGGAAGATGCATTGAAGAACAAAGAAGTTGAGCAAGGGTAAAAGCAGAGATTGGATTTCAGAAAACACAACCCTAGAAGTTTTTTTTACAGAGAAAAAGGTAGCGCTCTGGTGTAAGGGGCACCAGAGCGTTATAACTCTCTGTGTAAATCCAACAAGGAGCGTCAGCGCTCTGATAACATAGGAAAGGGAGAGTTGGTGTCTTAAAATCTAGAAAAATGCTCAAAAAACCAAAAAACCCAGTCAAACTTTGGCATTCATAGTGTATGTGATGGAATAAGGATTCAATCAACACATTCAATCAGACATACGGGATGAACAAGGTCTAAAAATAATGAAGGGTAAGACAAGGTCTTTGAGGAAAACCAAAACTGAAAGCTTCAATTGATCCCCAATGGAGTCGCCAATTTCTGTTGTAGGAAAATCTCCCTGCGGACGGGTAGATTTCCTCTTGAGAGCTAGACCCTTAACTCTAAGACAGAAAGTGCTTAACATGGACACTTCCTTTTAGATCTAACCAATCTGATGAACAAGAGAGAAGGAGGAAGGTATGTACCTTATGAACGTCGTCTGTCCCTACAAGGTCCAGGATGCGCTTCGATCTTGAGCTCCTTGGTAGGTCCTGCAAAACAAACAAAAGTACAAAAGACTTCCTACTCTACTGAGATTAGCTCAAACATAGATCCATCTATTGCAGACAAACTTATATGGAACAAGTACAAGTTTGAAATAAATAGGCCAAGCATGTTATATTAATGAGAACAACAATGAAGAATACTTACAACCATAGATGTGAGTGCAGCAGCTTCATCAAGCTCTCCTTGTCCAAACCCTTTCTTAAATAGTCCACACACATAATGTTGATGTTCCAAATGACATCTTCCTCGTGAGATCATAAGTTAGATGCTTCACAATACTTTGCATCCCCTTTCACCATGAGAAGGCCTCCTTATATAGGCTTGGAGAGGCCCAACCACTTGAGATATCTTTGGGGTAAGTTGAGGATTGTCCTCCTTTAGTTATGGATCCTCCCTAAGATCATGGCTTGACCAAGGATTCGAATCCAATTGCCTTCAGAGATTAAAGGGATCTCTTCCTGATTTTCCTCAACAAGTCAAAACTTGCTCAGAAAAGGCAGTGCTCCCCCAAAAGGGGCACCAGAGCGCTATAGCACTCCCCTAAAAGGGTGCACAGAGCATCTTCGCTCCCTGTTAGTGTATAGGGGAGCGCTCCTCTCCAAAAATGTCTTTTGAGTGGATTTTCTAGTGGCAAAAGGTTTATAAACTTTGTTAACCCATTCCTCTTCTTCCAAATCAGTTGTTTGAGGTGTTTCAAGTGTCCTTCCAATGTCGTTATAGGCACGACATAGATTGGATGGAAGTATGCTTTTTCTGACACTTGCGACACTTGTGACCAAAATGCGACACTTGTAATATTGATAACAACGACACTAGGTCATTGCCGTAATGAGTAATTTTGATGTGTAATAGTAGTACTCATAATTTCATTCACTATAAATTAGTCAAATCTCTCAATTGCTTTATATATCCAGTGCCAGAGTTTCAAGTAATGATTGCAAATGGAGGAACTATCAATTTCTCAAAAAAAATCCATAAGATCAATCTTACTATGGGGGAATATGTAACGAATAGTCCAATTATTTATATACCCATGGGTGGTGTTGATATCGTACTAGGAGTCCAATGGTTACAATAATTGGGAACAATGGATTTTAATTTTCAAGAACTTTTCATGAAATTTGCATTGGAAGGAAAGGAAATTGAGTTAAGGGGTATCATAGGGAAACCCATTAAGTTGATAAGCTCTAATGGCATGACAAAATTATTGAAAAAGGGGCATCAGGGTGTAATTGTACAACTATGATCGCTATATGTTCAAACATCTAAGCCATATATTCCCTGTTATAACAAGATTTGCCTCACCTTATGTAAATTTTCTCAGAAGGCCTTTTTCCATTTCCCTATGCAGACTTGAAGTCCCTTTTTGCAAATCCCAGAGCTAAAAACAATATTTTTCCACATATATGTGCCCTAACTATTATAAATCATGTGTATAAACAGGTTGCACCACTACATCCCGCGTACATCGGGTTGTGTGCCCAAAATTAAAAAATTGTGTCGGGTTTCCATGTTTCATCACAAGATCCATGATCCTTGACCTTCCATATACTGGAAATGTTTCGACTCGACCCTTCAATTCCACTTGAAGGCTATAAATGGGTCATATCCAAGATGTGGAAAGGGAGAGAAGAATTCAACTTTGAGAGCAAAGTTACTATGGAAAAAATATTCACTTCATATTGAGTCTGCATCCCTTTGTCATTTTAAGTCCGAACACATTGTTCAGCCCCCAAGATCTTCTCTACTGGATTGAGAACCTCATTGTCTCTCTTATATGAGCTTGCCTTTGGTGGAGGATTGAAGTGGTGGAGGCCCAGATGGAAGGGACTTGTTTCTTGATTCTGAATCGTGCCGACACGGAAGTTTGTAATTCATTCACTTATGTTGATTACATTTTAATAGAAATACTATTTTCTCGTCCAATTAATATCTTGCAAATATTTGAATTGTTATTCCATGGACATATTTGTTATGAATTTTGATGGATTATGCTATTGAATATAATAACTTTATATATTATCACCATATTCTTGCATTTCTTAGTTGTTGAGGACAAGTTGCAGGTGTATTTCTTTGATTCAAGTGCTCAACGATGGACTTTATTGAATGTATGGACGAGGTAGGTTCTTGTCTTGTTAGCATATTTGTTTATATAGCATACCTGGGATTAGAGTTGATTTCTGCAATCATTTCCATCTGTTGTGGTTTACCCCTTTCCATAGAGATATTTTCCTCATAACGGAATTGGAAACCATACTGGGGATAGAATATTCTTTTTGGGGTTTGGAGTGTTTTTCTCCTTTGATTGCTCTAGTTTATATTGAGTTTCTTGTTGTCTGATTGCTTGACAACCTCTGTTCATTTTGAGTATGAGTTTCTCAACCTTATCCGTGGCCTGGTAGTGTTTTAACACATATACGTGGGTTTTTTCCTGACATTCGTGTACATATGTGTGTTGTCCTTCTGCAAGAGGCATATATACGCGGATTTCTCTTGAATAGTCGCGTACATCATCCTTTTTTGCTTGGTTGTTGAGTTTCATGTTTTCAGGGTAAGTTTTGATGGTTGTTGAGTCTTCTTGGGTCTCTGTTATGGCTGTCAAGTGCCTGTGGAATGATAGGAAACCTTTCTTTGGTTGAATTTTTGGGAGGTGCCTTTCTCATCATCCTTTTCATTTGATTGTCCTTGCATCTTGGGCTGGGTGTTTTCTTCTTGATATCCTACTTGGTTTGTCTATGTTTACATACAATAGAATCTTTATATCAAGTTGTTGTTCAATCCTTTCATTTTCATTCTTTTATATTGAAAATACAAAAATATTAAGAATTTTTCATTGTTGGCATTTGATATTTTGGGTCCTTATCATTGATCTTAGTACATGTATAGAAAGATTGCATCTTATTTGTAATTGCAAAACTAAATAGAAAATTGCATTTTGAAAAGCTTATCATTTATTGGGAATTGAAGTTAGGACTTTGCATTTTATTCATATTCATTTATTTTACTTGCTGAGTCATAACATAATTAGCTTCACGACCACACCTTTTTTTGAGTAAGCAAGGCCACTAAAAGCAATGATGATAATTTAAAATTGATTAGAAATGATTATATTTTCGAGGGTTCACAAACTAGCTTAGGATTTAGAGCCTTGGAATAGGATTTTGTGAGTAAACTTCTCCAAGGCTATTAAATCAACATATGTGTCTAACTAAGGGAGTGGTGAAATCCATTGTATAATTGGTGACGTCAGGAGGCTCCACTTACACCGGAGTTAAGCACGAGGTCACGTGAAGTTGGTTGACGGGATCTCCCCCTAATACCTTCTTAGCGTCAAACATATTTTTGGGGATCTAATCGTATATGGGGATCTTTCTAGTGCCTTTACCTATGTGAGAGGTGGTGCTTTCGAAGTTTCGGGCTTTGTTACCCTGCCCATTGGTAGACCTGACTTATGACTTTTCGCTTATGAATTGATTATACCGTGGTTTCTTAGTTGCTTGACATAGGTACCACATAGGTTACTTGCAGGGGTTATTCTACAAGTACCCTGGGTCAAATAAGGTTCGGACAACACACAACCTTTATGGAGGATTACCTCTCTAGGGGGACCTAGTTGACTAGTTGTTAATCCCACGAGGGCCCTTATAACTGATTTTGATACCTCCGGTCTTTTGCAGGGAGTCGAAGGCCCCTCTTGGGTGAGGCATACCTACTTTAGGGATGGAGGCCCCTTGCAGCCACTTTATCATGTTTGTGTGCATATTGGCCTTTTTTTTATTTTATTTTGGTGTGCTCTTTGATTACTAGTTGGCCTTAGGATTTGTTTTTTATATCTCGAGTCTTGAGTCATCGTGGAGCCAGACCAGCTTCCCCGTAGGTCTCGCTTCTTGTTACGACTACCACCACATCTTGAGTCTTTGCCTGCTAAAAGGCGTAAAGTTATCAAACGTGGTACACACACCTCCACTTATCGGACTTGTGATCATACAAGGATGAGTACTTAATCGAGTCAGAAAGATATTGGTAGTCCTTCAACTCCCATACCCACTATAGTTAATGGTACTCCTTCAACACCTTCAACCATAATGATTGTAGTCTCGGAGGTTCCTATCATCACTCTTGTCCATCCTATAGTGAATACTCAACCTATAGTCACGAACCCTTTTGGATCCCTTTGTCACTCGTTAGGCTACAATATTCAATCCATCCCTATGGCCTCTAGCCCTTTTTCTTATGGTATGTTGAATTTCACATCGCAATTTTCATCCTCCATCCCAGCATCTACTCTGAATACTAGTATTGGAATTGGGGGCATGGCTCCTCCACATACTCCATTTTTGTTTGGTGGTTCTCATATCACACAAACGACTCCTACAGTTGGAGGCCTTCCTCCTCTTCACCCTGGTTCTAATCCTAGTCCTAATGCTTATGCATGGAGTAACCAACCTGGTGGACAATATACTGCTTACGATTTGTCCTTTACACATACCTCCTCTGTACCAATTTCAACCAACATGTTTGGCATGACGAATCCAACTTTATCCTCCGGATTCACACCTGGAGGGGGTCAGTTTCATACCTTGGGAAAACCCCAACCTGGAGCCACTCCAACTGGGGGCAATTTTTACAACCCTCATCATAACATTCCTACTGGAATGGTTCCCAACCAACCCTTCATAAATCATTTTGAAGGAGGGTCTTACAATCCTGGGCAGGGCCATGGTGCATACCAGAACCCTGGATGGGCTACAATTCCCCAACAACAATATTTCTAGAGAGCTTGGGGCCAGATGTTGCAATCGCGTCTCCCTTTTCTGGCCACGCTCAATCTGCCAGACTTGTCTATATTGATGAATGACCTTGTGTGTCATGATCCAACATGGCCCCCCGTCCCCACCAAGCTTCCTTCGGATATTCCAAAATTCGAAGGCAAGACTAGTGAGGATCCTGGTGATCACATCACTACTTTTCACCTTCGGTGCTCTTTGAACTCCCTTAATGACGATTCTATTCACTTAAGATTGTTTCAACGCACCCTATGGGGGTCGCCGTGAAATGGTATATAGAGCTACCAAGGGGGACGTACGGAATTTTTAATCAGATGGTTTTAATCTTCCTCAACCACTTCCAATTGTTCGTTCATTACGATGTTGGCATAGAACTTATGTCGTCCTTCCGTCAGGACAAAGCCACCCATATTTTGGATCACATCCAGGAGTGGCGTAGACGGAAGAGGTTGATCAAGGCCTACATACCCCCAGACTTCCTACTAGATCAGTTCCTTAAGTCTCTACAGCCTTATATTTTGAAGGATGTTTCTACATCTGGGGTTACATCTGAGGAAGAAGTGAGTTTTAAATCCCAACAGTTAGATCTTATATATGCTCATTCTAGGATGTTATACGAGATTCTTTCAAATGCACCAAGATCAAACTATGACCCTAGACAAAATCCCGAGACTCATGTTGATGGCATTGTAGGCTCTGCCAATGTGAAATCTGCAGACTTGGTGACAAGCCAGTTGAAAGATTTGTCTCTAAACCATTCTGTAGGAGGGTCGGCTTCATCTGTGTCCTCCACTCCCACTCAGTCGGTGGATGTACATTATGTGCAGTCGCCGACTAACCCGAATGGTAACCAACAACCAGGAGGGAATAAAAAGAAAGGACGTGGTAACAATCATAAGGGTGGGAAGAATAATAATAAACCCAAGGAAAACAGTAATAATGATAAGTCGAATAATAATGTTGGTGAGGGCAAGAAAGAAAGGTGGAAGGTGAAGTTTCTCTACAAGCTTTGTACAGACGACCACCTTACCCACTTATGCCCCAAACTTGTGGAAGTTGTGAGGTTGTTATCTCTATCACTCGCTATGCTAACTAATCCTTTTCCACATAATCATCACATCGCCTCGAGCTCCTCAAACACCGGAAATGTGGTAGGTGGGAATCAAAACCCACCAACGCAAGATGGTGACTATCTATGCATCAATATGGTTAAATCTGAGGTTAATGTAGCCACTCGATCTCGCGATTACAGTTCTCCACAGATTGTACCTGGTCTAGAGTCTCCCCCTCCTCCGAAGACACCTTTATAGATATAAAAACCAGAGCCCCTGCCTCGTATTTTGAAAGGACTAATCAAGCGCTCTACCCACAATCCTAATGTTAGAGCCACCCAGAATTACTCTATTGTTGAGGATCTAGGTCAAACCCCTTGTGTGATGTCGGATTTGGAGGTACTCCAGACGTCTCCTTCGCAGAGAAATGCCTTGTTATCTGTGTTAGGAACTCTAGATCCTTGTGGCTCTAAAGTTATCAAGTTTGATGTCACAGATGTGAGGCCTCACTTGCCTTACCATGTGGCATTCCAAATCCATGTGGGTTACTCAAAGTATACCATCAAACATATTGTTGTTGATGAAGGCATTGCAACATGTGTGATGTCCCTGGTCTGTTGGAAATTCATCGACTCTCCTACCCTTTCTCAATCTCCAACCATGTTGACTACTTTTGACGCTCGTTCCTTCCACCCTCATGGTATTCTTCATGCCTTCCTAGTCCATTTAGGTGGGAAGACGGTAGAGGTGGATGTCAAGGTGGTTGATGCGCCCCTCGACTATAAATTGTTACTAGGACACAATTGGACTTATGTTATGACTGCAATCATATCATCTGTCTTCCGCACTCTTTTCTTTCCTCGTGATGGGAAGATCGTGGTGATCGACCAATTGTCCTTTGCGTATGTTACCCCAATGCATCAGTTGGACCATCAATCCCTGTGATTGAAAATTCTCAGCCAACAACTGAGAATATCGGTGTCGAAATGTATTCATCCCTTATGGGTACCTTCGACTTCATGTCATCGGTTCATCATATATACACCATGTCCAGTAGGTCTGCTTTGTCAAAGAGGTCTATTCCTTTTTGCACTTCATATTTTAACGATCCTTCGACCCTACCTTCCTCGACTTTATCTTGTGAGGGTCGGTCACATACTAGAATGGCCATGCCACTATTGGTAGCAAAGATAGCGTATCAAGTTTTTATTGACTCTTCCAATGTTCTGGATCCTGTTACCTCGCAGACAGATGAGGAGGATCTTGTTCTAGATCCCGTGTAGGCCACTTCATCATCTTGTTCACGTGACCGCCTCGATGATAATTTACCTTCGGATGAAGCTATCATAGAGGCCATGAATTGTTCTGACAAGCCATGGGATGATATGCATCATCGCTCTTATTTTCTCCCAGAGCTTGCTAGAATCGAACAAGATGATTTTATATCTACCTTGATCGAGATAGTCGGTCACATTTTAGTTCCACCTGATACGCACGGCATTTATGCCGAGGGAAACATGGCGAGTATCTCTCCTACCGTCACGATCTATATCTCTCGTATTCCTGGCAAGGTTGAAAATGTATACATCGATGAGGATTGTTCGCCGAAAGAATTTTTTATCTACACTGAGCTCTTCAAATAATTTTGTGATGTATTCACTTGGTCATATGAAGAGATTGCAGGAATCGACCCTCGAATTGTCGACCGTGAGATTAAAACCTACCCGGATGCTAAGCATGTTCAACAACGACTTAGAGATGTCAATCCTAGGAAGGCCCATGTTATTAAGGCAGAGGTAGAAAAACTGCTTAACGTTGGATTTATCTACCAAGTTCCCTTGACTGAATGGGTATCGAATCCCGCTCATGTGAATAAAAAGCAAGGAACCATCTGCGTATGCATGTATTTTTGTGACCTGAACAAAGCCTATCCCAAAGACAACTTCCCAACACCCTTCATCGACAAGATTCTCCATGAATGTGCGAAAAGAAAAAATAATTCTTTCATGGACTGATTTTCAGGTTATAACCAAATTTAGATTAAGCCCGAGGACCAACATAAGATGACATTTATTTTCCCTTGGGGTACATTCGCATACCGGAAGATGCCTTTCGGCCTTAAGAATGTCGAAGAAACCTTCCAACGGGCTATGAACTTTGCATTTCATGATATCAAGCATATAGTCGAAGCCTATCTCGATGATCTCACTGCTCACTCCCGCAAGAGAGTGGATCACCCTTAACACCTTTGGCTATTTTTTGAAAGATGTCGCCATTATTGCATCTGTTTGAACCCTCATAAATGCATCTTTTGTATTAGGTCAGGTCGACTTCTAGGATTTTTATTCTCTGAGACTAGGATCATGGTATATCCGTTAAAGGTTGAGGAAATACTTTGATTGCCTCCCACGCATATTATTCATCAATAGGGGAAAGATAAATTTTTACAATGGTTTATAGTGAACTATGCCAATATTACTAAGGGTTTCATGTGTCTCTTAAAGAAGGGCACTCCTTTTATATGGGATGAGTGAGCCCATGAATCCTTCAATGCTTTGGAGAAAGCCTTGGTATCGACATCTTTATTGAAGTCTCCAGATTACGGTAGAGATTACTTGATTTATGTCATCGCGTCTGAAGATATTATTGGTATGGTGTTGGTTCAGGAGGATGATGAGCTCCGTGAGCATGTCATTTACTATCTTATTCGAAACTTAGTCGGCCCTGAACTCAAATATTCTCATGTTGAAAAACTAGCTTTGGTTGTCGTTCACGCAGTTCAACGATTACGACACTACATATTTCTTTGCAAAACTATTGTGGTTTTCGATGTCATTCCATTTCAATACGTCCTTACGAGGTGTATCATAGGGGGGGGTTTCAATAAATGGATTGTCATTCTACAAGAATTCGATCTTGATTTTGCTTCTGCAAAGTCCAAAAGATCACTAGTTTTTGCAAAGTTAATATCTGACTTCCCTCGGTTAGATGAGGATGTTATTCATATTGATTCATTTGCGGATGAACATGTTTTCTTTATCTCTTCGTCTGACCCCTAGTATGGAGATATTGTTGCCTATCTTCAAACTTTGAAGTTCCCTCGGCATCTTTCGCGAGATGACCGACAGCGTATAAGATACCAAGCTAAGAACTACCTTATCATCGGCGACACTCTGTATCGTCAAGGAGTAGACAATATCTTGCATCACTGTTTGACTCACGAAGAATTTGAGTATGTTCTAAATGACTGCCACAATGGGGCTTATGGTGGTCATCTATCTGAGCTTCCGACAACCCAAAAAAATTTGCGAGTTGGTTAGTTTTGGCCATCTATTTTTAAATATTGCGTCGAAGCAGTTAAGAAGTGTCACCCTTGCCAGTAGTTCACTCAAAAAATGAGCTCGCGTCCATCCCCTCTCCATCCAATCATTATCGTCGATCCCTTCACCAAGTGGGGGGTGGATTTTTTGGATTTCAACCCAACTTCGGTTGGGGGGCATAAGCACATTATCATGGTCGTAGACTACTTTACTAAGTGGGTTGAGGCCATGCCTACATTTAGTTCTGATGGTAAGACTGCTCCCTTCTTCATATTCAATCAAATTATAGCCAGGTTCAGAATCCCTAGTGAGATTGTAACTTATCATTGCAGTCACTTTCAGAATGAAATGATGAAAGAATTAGCATCAAAACTGGGGTTTAGACATGGGCATTCTTCCCCTTACTACCCCCAAGCAAATGGACAAGTATAGGTCGTGAACAAGTCTCTCAAGACAATTTTGCAAAAAAATGTCAGCTAGAGCAAATTTGAATGGCATATCATGCTTTATCCAACACTTTGGGCATACCGAACCTCTGTTAAGACTTCCACTGGTTTTTCCCCTTTCTAGTTAGTGCATAGTGTGGAGTCTATCCTACATATTGAATGTGAAATCCCTTCTCTTATATTGGAAGTTGTGCTCCTACCTGATACTTCTTATCTCGAACAACGTCTTGTACACCTAGAGAGTCTAGATGAGCAGCGTCAAGATGCCTCCACAGCTATCGAAGTGAATAAAAGACATTTCAAGGTCCAGTATGATAAGTCTGTTTGTCCTCGGTAGTACGTTGAGGGTGACTTGGTCCTTTTGTACGACCAAGCCAAAGAACCACTAGGGGCATGCAAGTTCAAACCCATGTGGAACGGTCCCTATATCGTGTGACGTGTCTTAGAAAAAGGATCCTATGAATTAGAAAATTAAGAAGGGAACATGTTGGCTGAGCCCAGGAATGGGCTCTATTTGAAAATATCTATCACCTGTCAACTCCACCAGAAGAAAAACTCATCGTTGTAGGGTGTTGGCAACCTACCACCCCCTACCACCTCATCACCTCGGTCCACCGTGCCATGGTTGCAACGCGAGGTCCATGCGGAAAAATCTCAACTCTAGGGCCCAAGCTTGGAACCCGCTCGAAGAAAAAACTACAAAGGATAGACGTGAACTTGGAGTTCTTCTTTCTACCCAGTTTGTAGTCTGTCAGTTGGCTCTTCATGTTGGCCAGAAGTGAGGTGCACCATTCGTAAACCGTGGGTCACAAGCACTCCACTGAATAGAACATAAGTGGTCTCGATGCATGTTGCAAAGAGGTCGAACCTGTGATCTGTGTCAACACTAGGACAACAATCTTGAGACTCTGATTGTTGATCGCTCTGATCGAGAGTTGGCTCCCTACCTTCTCGGTCCCTGCAATGCAATGAGTGGCTATGTAATCCTCTATGTTCATGCCACTCCCAGCTCCCCGAGATTTGAGGTTGACCACCTCACCCCGACACGACAATCTCGTCAAAAAGTAGATGTCCTCAACTTCAATCCTCAATGGTTGTCCATCAAGGTTGAATGTCTCGGTATCCAGATCTCAGTAGTTCACAAGTAGTTGAAGCAGTCTCACTTGAGGCCTCATACCTTTGAGAGCCCAAAACTTGTATAGCCCACATCTTTTTAAGGCCATTTGAGCCCCTGTATCTCTCTCCACTGCAGCATCCACCTCTTCATGCTCTCTTTCTCTCCACTCTAGCACCATCCTGCAAGATTCAAACCACTTTTTGAGTTTTAAACATCTTAAAAACCTTATCCACGAACATGTACGTGAGCTATAGTCTACACAGACGCATATAGGGTTGCTTATATGCTGGTTGTTTTGCAAACAGTCGTGTATAGGTCTGCATATACATGACCCAATGATATATAGCCCGCGTATACCTTAGTTTCTAAGTTGCACCCTAAAATACTCAAAAAAGGAAACTAATTGAAATTTTTAATCCACTAGAAATAAAGAGAGGAGCAAGATGAATTACTTGGTCCAGACAGTTGTTAATTTTGTCACTCGTAGCTCCCACAATCAGCAGTTGAAATTCGGGGGCAATTTGGTCCTAAATGCACTATTTGAGTAAAAAATACAAATGGTATAGTAAAATTGTTTTTTTTTACTATTTATAGAAAAAATTTACCCACTTTACATAGTTGTGTCTAATATTTTGGCCTAATGGACTAATACGCCAGTGGATGGAGTTGGTTTTGGTGGTTTTATCCAGGGATTCTTGCGGTTTTCAATGCCATGTTGCTCGTTTGTAACTTTGGACAAATATCTTCGTCATCCAGCATAAAGGATAGGTCACCAATCCATTATGCACACTTGAATCATCCTATAAATGCATCTCATATGCCTTATGTATGAACCCATTTAACAACGACACGGAACCTTCTATCTGCAACTAGAAGTGTCGTTATTTGAATGGTAGAGACTTACCAAACATGAGTACCCTAGTTAGATCCCTTGCTCCATTCGGTGCTCATGCAGAGATTTTTCCGTAGGACCAGGAGTCCCTTGTAATTAATACATGACTTTATGTTTGAACCTCATTTCTTACTCATAAGCATGTTGACCTATACCTAGAGGACTCCTAATGAGTCTGGTTTAATCTCTTTTCCGATTCTCTCAAAAAGTGAAAAGATTGTCGAGTGAACTTGTCTCTTTCACACTCATAAAATTGGATTTGAAAGGACGTCTATTTGGTTTAAGTTTACCCTTTTTTAGAACCAAGTAGACTAAGATTATGAAAAAGGACATTTTTTTGCGTTAAGTTGTAATTGCATCTCATTCTCTTGCTTGCAGTATTGAGCCTATTGTCGATTCTCACTTTTTCGTTATAAGCCTTTCACCTCAACGGTTTGCATCATCAGCCAAGCAAAGCCTTGTTTATATCCTTTGCAGCTCGACACCCTATACCCAAGAGTAAACATTCCCCTGAGTGTCCATCTCCCGCATGCACCTCCTTTCATTGAGCATAGGTATGTTCCACTACTGGAACTAGTTTCTTACTTGCGACACTTGTTTCCTCCTCTGTATCATATCATTCATTTGACTATGAGAAAACAAAAAATGACGGGTGGGAAAAGAATATTATCTTATATTGGCAGCAGTCATGTCGCCTTTGAACAGAGCACAAACTTTTGAGTCCACATGTCATCAAAATTTTGGGTTTAGCATAACCTTAGGAAGCTGAGCTCGTTACCGAGAGTTTACTCCCCCGACTGGTTACTCTTCCAGTCCCTGTGGAGAGTTTGATTGATGCCTTGTGCATCACAAACTTTCATCATTGAGTCTATGTTGCCAGAGTCGTCCATATGTCTCATGCTCTTGTTCAAAGGATGTATATCAACCTATGTCATCCATTCCTCAGAACTCTTGACTTTGCATGTTGGCCATACCCTCAATGTGTCTCAAAACTATATGACTATGTAAGTCATATTGTGCACCCTAGTCCTACTTTCCTCATTGGTAGGTAACCTTCAACCCAACAGTCTACATTTCATCATTGGTCGTTGACTGGGTGGTTTCCCTTGTGTTCGACGGCAAGAAATATATTCACACATTGGGATTCATGTAGTGTCTTGGATGCCATTATCCTTATTGGTGATTTCCTTGCCTTTGTTAGCAGTTTTCCTTATTGGCTACTATTCAAAGGGTCTTTTTCGTGTATCGCTTTCATCTGGTACACGTGAAAGACGCATAGGGTCATTGGTTCATGAACATGTTCTTTGTTCGATTTCCTCCAAATCATCAAGCTCTTTCTTTGTACCTCGTGTTGAATGATGAGAGATGCCTCAATGCTCTCCTTTCAGCGGGTCTCCCTCCATCAACTTCAGCCCATCTATTCTGGAAATGAGACCTAGATTCTTATGAGTACCTAGAGGCTTGCAATCATTAGTGGCAGGTTCTCCCGCCATCGACAGTTGGGAATACATCAATGTCCCCTGATCAATGGATTCTTCAAGTGATCAATGGATTCTTTCATTATTAGTAGGTTGTCTCACCTTTGTTAACGATATACCTTAATGATCAGTAATCAAACGAAGTCTCATTGTGTTTGACCTCAACTCCTTTATTCACACGATGTAGACTTGCACCTTTGGCAGATCGTGTAGAAGAATTGAAGACATCAGTTCATAGTCGTAGCTTTCCTGAGTTGTTTCTAACTTTCATTGGACCAGTACCTATGCGACTTCAGGGACTATGGGAGATCAGATTGTACTCCATTATATACAGATATCTTCAGATTGATTTTGGGACTAGTTTTACTGGGCCATGTTCGTGACTATGATAGCCTTTGGCATATAGCCACCTTTGTTTTGCCTACTCATGGCCATGAACAACTATTTGGTATATTTTCACATGAATCTGCAGTGTAATTCAAATTGGCAGCCATGTGCGCAAAGTCAGTTCAGATTGTAATATTCTCATGAGCAACTAGTTCTTCCATTTGGGTCTCCATTACTCCACTTCTGGGTATTATAATGTATTTCGGCCATTGTAGATACTCCTCTGACCTCACACATTAGGGGGAATCTATTATAGCAATATTTGCCTCACCTTATGCAAATTTGCTTAGAAGGCCTTTTTCCATTTCCCTATGCATACTTGAAGTCCATTTTTGCAAATCCCATAGCTAAAAACAATATTTTTCCACATATACGCACCCTAACTATTATACAACATGTGTATACATAGGTTGCATCACTACAGCCCGCATACATCAGGTTGTGTGCCCAAAATTTAAAAATAGTGTCGGGTTTCCATGTCACGTCACAAGATCCATGATCCTTGACCTTCCATATACTGGAAACGTTCTGACTCGGCCCTTTAGTTCCACTTGAAGGCTATAAATGGGCCATTTCCAAGTTGTGGAAAGGGAGAGAAGAATTCAACTTTGAGAGCAAAGTTACTCTAGAGAAATTATTCACTTCATATTGAGTCTGCATCCCTTTGTCCATTTAAGTATGAACACAGTGTTCATACCCCAAGCTCTTCCCTACTTGATTGAGAACCTCATTTTCTCTCTTATATGAGTTTGCCTTTGGTGGAGGATTTAAGTGGTGGAGACCCAGCTGGAAGGGACTTAGTTTCTCGATTATGAACCATGCCAACACAGAAGTTTGTAATTCATTCACTTCTGTTGATTCCATTTTAATAGAAATACTCTTTTCTCGTCCAATTAATATCTTGCAAATATTTGAATTGTTATTCCATGGGCATATTTGTTATGAATGTTAATGGATTATGCTATTAAATGTGCTAACTTTATATATTATCATCATATGCTTGTGTTTCTTGGTTGTTGAGGACAAGTTGCAGCTATATTGGTTTGAGTCAAGTGTTCAATAGTGGACTTCATCAAACGTCTGAACAAGGTAGGCTCTTTATCTTGTCTTGTTAGCATATCTGTTTATATAGCCTACATGGGATTAGAGTTGATTTCTACAGTCATTTTCGTCTGTTTTGTTTTACCCCTTTCCATAGAGAGATTTTCCTCGTAACATTCCCCTAGATCTCCAAGGGATCATTGATAAGCATTTCAAAGTATTTGAAAATATTCTCAAAGGTCTTCCACCCACTCGAAATCATGATCATGTTATTCACCTAATTCCTGGGAGTGTTCCTCCTAACATCAGGCCTCATAGATACCCTTATTTCTAGAAGAGTGAAATTGAGCATATGGTTGAAGAAATGTTAGAGGATTGCATTATTAGACCTAGCCAAAGTTCTTACTCTGCATCGGTGATAATGGTACTCGAGAAAGAGGACTCATGGCATATGTGTCCAGATTATAGAGAGCTCAACAAGATCACTATTAAAGATGAGTTTCACATTCCCGTCATTGATGAATTGTTAGATGAACTACATGGATCAATCTATGTCATAAAGTTGGATCTTCGTTCAGGGTATCATCAAATTATAATGAAGGAAGCAGATATCCCAAAAACAACATTATGAACTCATGAAGGCCATTATGAATTTTTGGTCATGCCTTTTGGCCTTATGAATGCACCTTCCACATTCCAAGGGTTGATGAATTCCATTTTCAAGCCCTTCCTTCGAAAATTTGTGTTAGTATTTTTTGATGATACACTAATATAGCAAGTCTTGGGAGGATCATGTTCAACATGTTGACAAGGTGCTACAACTACTAAAGGAGAAACAACTATATGCCAAACCATCCAAATGTTTCTTTGGGGTGAAGGAGATAGAGTATTTGGGTCATATTGTATCTAATGAAGGTGTCAAGGTAGACCCTAACAAGATTAAGGCCATGATGGACTGGCCGATTCCCAAAACATTGAAGAATCTTAGAGGATTTTTGGGTTTGAAAGGTTACTATCGCAAGTTTCTCCGAAACTATGGAAGAATAGCAGCACCTTTAATGAAATTAACTAAGAAGGATGCATTTTCATGGACTCCATAGGCAACTCAAGCTTTTGAACAACTTAAAGAGGCAATGTGCAAAGCTCATGTCTTGACCACACCAGACTTCACAAAAAACTTTATTGTGGAATGTGATGCCTCGGGAAATGGCATTGGTGTTGTTCTAATGTAAGAAGGAATGCCCCTTTATTTTGAAAGTCGGACACTCAAGGGAAAGGACTTACACAGGCCCATTTATGAGAAGGAAATGATGGCAATACTACATGCATTGAAGAAATGGTGCCCTTACCTAATAGGTAGGCACTTCAAGGTCAAAACAGATCATGATAGTCTTAGATACTTCTTGGAACAAAGACTATCTTCGGAAGAACCACAAATATGGGTGACCAAGATGTTGGGTTATGATTTTGAAATCATTTACAAAAAAGGGAAGTAAAATGTTGTGGCAGAAGCAATCTCAAGAAAGGATGAAGATGTTGAGGCCTTTCTCTGTGCTATCTCGATCATCCAACCCAATTGGATAATAGAAGCGAGGCATGAATGGAAGAAAGACGAAAACATGTGGACTATCATTCAAGGGTTGTAGCAGGATTCTAGTACATCAGATAAATTTACATGGGAAAATGATTCACTATGGTACAAAGATCGCTTATATTTATGTAAGAACTCCCAACTCGAACAAAAGGTACTCTTGGAATTGCACACCTCTCAGGTAGGAGGGCACTCGGGATTTTTGAAAACCTACCATAAGGTCAAGAAGGAATTTTTTTGGGATGGCCTTAAAACAGATGTTCAAAGGTTTGTGGTAGAATGTTTGGTTTGCCAACAAAATAAGGTGGAAACAATTAAGACCCCAGGTCTTTTACAACCATTAGCCATCCCAAGTCAGCATTGGGAGGAGGGTTCCATGGATTTCATCACAGAGTTACCGAATTCTGAAGGAAAGAGTGTCATCATGGTGATTGTTGATAGACTGACCAAGTACGCACACTTTTGTGTACTCTTTCATCCTTTCAAAGCCAGTATAGTTTCCACCGCATTCATGGAGATAGTTCAAAAGCTACATGGAATCCCAAAGATTATTGTAAGTGACAGAGATCCCATCTTCATTGGACATTTTTGGACATAATTATTTTCTTGTTTGGGTACTCAATTGGCTCATAGCTCATCTTATCATCTTCAATCTGATGGACAAATTGAGATAGTGAAAAAATGTCTAGAATGATACCTTTGTTGCTTTGTCTCTGATAAACAAACACAATGGTTCAAATGGTTACCCTTGGCAGAATGGTGGTATAATACTTCCTTTCATACTGCAACAAAAATGACACCATTTATGGCACTCTATGGATATCACCCACCTTCCATCAATTCTTCTCTAAAAGAAAAATATAAGGTTCAAGTAGTAGAAGATCACATCGAGCATCAACAACAAGTTCTCCAACTCTTAAAGGAAAACCTGACCATGGCACAAAATCGCAAGAAACAACAAGCAAATCAACATCGTAGTGAAATAAGTTTTGAAGTAGGGGATTGGGTATTTTTAAGACTACAACCATACAAACAGATGTCCGTCAAGCAAGATAAGAAGGATAATGAATTATCACCAAAGTACTATGGCCCTTATAAGGTGTTGCAAAACATTGGTACTATGGCATACAAATTGGAGTTGCCTGCATCTTCGCGAGCACACCCAATTTTCCATGTTTCATGCTTAAAGAAGGCTATAGGTGACAAGATCCCAATTCAAATTATATTGTTAGAACTTGACGAGGAAGAAAAATTCATATTGGAGCCTGAAGCTATCACTGACACAAGAATTTTCCAGCTAAGGAATAGATCAATTTCAAAGTATCTCATTAAGTGGAGGAAACTACTTGCTAAAGATTCCACTTGGGAAGATGATTCTTTTATACAGAAGCATCCATAATTCAAGCATTGCAGACAACACTTGTCTGAAGGAGAGGGGCACGTTAAGCCCTAAATAGTGGCACATTACCCATTAATTGGGGCATATTACATTAGTAATCTTATTTTATTTGTGTTGGCTTGGGTCCATTAGTTGTAATTGTACCTCCTAGTCTCCTATATATACCAAGGAGACCTTTTCATTTGGAATCATCATGTATTTGGAAATTTGTGTGGTGTATAAGGAGGTTGCCCCTTTGAAGAGGCTTATTGTCTGAAATTCTCTCTTTGTCAAGGCGTTCAGTACTTATTTTGAGGTTGTTTTATGATATTTTGATATTTGGTTCTTAACATCATCCCTATGCACCACATTGTACATTTTACGAATTTGTTCAACAACAACACTAGTAGACCTCTTACTCCTCACGGAAGTAGACCCCTCCTCACAGCCAATTTGGTTTAGTTGAATTTGATTCATTGAATATTGTGTATCATGGGAGGATGATACAACTCTAGGTACCTTAAAAGGACATGCATTGTCCATATCTGTTTCATTAACACCCAAGGAACTCATGTGAAGCTTGGTTAACTCCATATTTTTTTCAAGATCATATGTGCAACCTGTAACCCCTTCACCATATATGGACAAAAGATGATGCCACACCCACTGTAGCTTCCCTTAAATACATGGTTGCACAATGTGGACATCCATTCTTCACAACCACCATTATTTTTTTTTCTTGTTTTTAGTGATTTTTTCACATACATTAACAAGGGTTTCTTCAAGTTTGTATTTTGTTGGATTTAGTTTTGGCTTGAAATTGGAATTGGAGTAGAACTTGTGTCTTGCCCCCTAGATTGTGGACTCCAAGTCTCCATGATTTTCGGTGATTAATACACAACATACAATTGTACATTAAAAACCAAAAACAATATGACATAAAATATGAAAAGTATTATTAATAATTGAAATTTCTATTTAAACTTTAAAAATCAAAAATTAAAATTCTTTTAAATTTCAAAAAAAAAAAAAAAAAATTAAACTCAACTTCTAAATTTTAAAAACATCTAAAATGAAATATTAAGATGAAGTAAATGGTATAAATTTTGAAACCAAAATGACTTACAACATAGAAGAATACTCAAGAAACTCATTAAAGTATACTATATAATGATTAATCAAACCAATCAACCTATGAAAGGGAAGGGAAAGCTAGTACCATGAGATTCAGATTATACAGAGAATCATAGATTTAAAATTTTAGGTTGAAAATTGATTTAAGGTTGAAAATTGATCATTGAAGTGTTAAAATTTAAAAATAAAATATTATATAATGATTAATCAAACTAACCAACCTATGAAAGGGAAAGCTAGTACCATGAGATTCAGATTATATAGAGAATCATAGATTTAAATTTTAAGTTTGAAAATTGAACATTGAAGTGTTAAAATTTAAAAATAAAATATTAAAAAATAAAAAATAAATTAAATTAAAATTTAACCTAAGAAAACAATTAAAAATTCCATAAATTATAGCAAGAAATGACTCAAACAGTGCAAGTAGATATTATCTAATATAGTAGAAGAATAAGTGAAGAAGAAATAGTGAAAATGTGCGATTATTGAATAATGTAGTGTAGCCAGATCCAAATTAAAACCCACTGGAAATTAAGTTATAAACCTGAGTGTAACAGTGATATGCATCATACCAGTTCATAATTGCCTTACGTCTAACGGTACAATGCATAGACACTCCAATAATTTTCCCACTGAATGGCAATGATAATCTGCATTTCAGCTTTTAAAAAAAAAGAGTAGTCCCCTCTTCTGGCCTGAATATAATTGTAATTAAAAAAAAAATAGAATTTAGATGAAAATATTAAACAATATTATACAATTGGTGTATCTGTCCACCAAAGGCAAGCTCATAGAAAAGAGACAATGAGGTTCTCTCAACAATAGGGAAAGAAATTAGGTGTTGAACACTGTGTTCAGACTTGAGGGACAAAGGGATCCAGACTGAATATGAAGTAATTTCTCCAGAGTAACTTTGCTCTCAAAGTTGAATGCTTTCTCCCCTTTTCCATAGCTCGGAATTGTGCTTTTATAGTCTTCAAAATGCAACTGAAGGGCTGAGTCGGAACGTTTCCAGTATGTGGAAGGCCAGGGATTAAAGATCTCCTGTCATGACATGGAAATCCAACTCCATTTTTGTATTTTCTGGCACAAATCTCGATGTACGCGGGCTATAGTGGAGCAGCCTATGTATACACATGTTGTATAGCAGATACGGTGCATATATGTGGGAAAATATGTATTTTTGGCTATGGATTCATCAAAAAGGGATGACAAGTCTGCATAGGGAAATGGAAAAAGGCCTTATGTACAAGATAGTAATGGTGAGGAAAATCTTGCTATAACATAAGTATAGAGTGGCCCAAGCACCCAAAAGTTTTTCCCTAGTATTGGTGCTTGGGCCACAGTTGAAAGTCCATTTATAATAAGTGTTTTGCATGGTTTTGATTAATCCACCATCTCCACTCTGAGAGCCATTTGAAAGCGTTGCTTCATAGAACCAACCTATAGGAGTGTCATCTAAATCAGGGCCCTTCTTTATGTATTGAAGTCTTGGTTTTTTAATGTGTGCTTCCTTCCAAGAGTTATAAATTCCAAGTGCTTTATATGCTACAGCAATTATGGAAGGGGTCCCATTTTCAAATATAGTTTTATTCCTTTCCAGCCAAATAGTCCAACAAATTAGTGATGGGAGATGTAAAAGCTTGTGTTCCCTTTGGGCCCAAGAGTCAAAACAGTCCAAAAGCTCATTCCCGTCCCAAATGGATTGTAAATTTAGAGCCAAAGTGATTTTCTCCCATACCTGTCTTGTAAATATGCACTTAATAAAAATGTGATCTGTTGTTTTAGAATTAGAGAGACAGAGATGGAAAAAGTTTGGTCCAGACCGACCCTTTTTTTTAGGATATCCCACGTATTCAGTTTATTTTTTGGAGGATATATCAGATATTCAGTTTATATCCAGTCATCAGCCAAGTAAAGTGCTTGATCTTGGGTGGAATGTGCCAGGTCCAAATGTGCTTTTGCCATCCTCTGACATCTGTGTGCCCTTGTGAATTAATGATTGTTGCATATATGTTTTGAATAGTGGGAAGACCCGATCTGTTGCCCCCGACCACTAAAGATGATCATCTGAATCTATGCGATGTATACCCGATTGAGATAAGGAGGTACATAATTATTCCATTCACGTGTAAGCTCATAATTGAGGCCAAGTGTTGTGTTGGTAATCCATGAATCAGGTTGATAATCCGCTCTGGTAGTGTCACGGATTTGGTAAAAGTACCAGCAGTTTTTTATATGGAGTTGAGTAATAAGTTGTGGAGATAAAGTGGATGTATCCTCCAATCCCAGAATACCACGCCCAAGAGAAATTGAGTGCCCCGAGCCTGGGAGCCAGCTTAGCCATCGAGTGAGAAGATGCTTTGATTTTTTGATGTTCCTCCAAAAAAATGACGTTGATCTGGTAGTAGTCAATTCTGATAAGAGACGGTTATTGACTATATGATGACAGAGTGATCCAGGTGGATCATCTCAAAATTCGATAGAATTAAAGTATTCAAAATGCAAAGTAAAGCTTACAAAGTGGAAGAGATCGTCAGCAGCTTTCCGGTGACATTCGTTTAAGGAAAAACAGCCTCCAGATGACAAAGATATCAGCAATTGAAGTTTCATCGAAGATTGATAGAAAATGGTTAAAAATGGTGTAATTTGGGGCTATGGGAATTGAACCCAAGACCTTGTGAAAAGGCCACCATGACCCCATGGTTTTAAAAAAAAAATGGATGGTCAAAAGCCTAGCCCTTGACCTTGCCAACACCGAGGCACCCCCTTGGTATTTAAATGTGATATTCAAAAAAATCAACCATATAATAAAACCCTAAACATATATTTTAAAACATAACATATGTTATAACACCAACCATATAGTATTAAAACGTTGCCAACCATATAATATAATGCGCCATATCAAATTGCGCCATATTATATTGTTTCATACCCAAAATATATATATATATATCCAAAGTCCAAAAGTCCACAACCATATAGATCATATGTTAAAACAAACATATAACAAATCGTGCCTAGGGAGAGCCCGCGGCTTTGACCCCGGGACTTCCGCCCTATTAACTACTAAAGCTACCAATGCGCCACCGCCATGGGACGTGACAAGTAATGGCACGATAAACTTAAAAGATGCAAAGATTTGGGGGATTTTGGAGGCCGCGTGGCCCATAGCTCACGCCTCCCCAAAAACCATTGTTTTTTATTATTTAAATGGGGCATGGGCACGAATCTCGAGGAGGAGGAAGGAGTTTGATGCAGGCAGAGACAGGGACACAGATAGAGGTGATGTTGCACAGTGACTGAAGTGAATTTGCACGCAGACCGAGGTGGTATTTGCACGCAGTTCGAGGTGGTACAGAATTGACACGCATCCTGAGACCGTACGAACTGTTCAATCAGGGGCAGATTTGGGAATTGTGCCAAGAAGGGCATTCGGAGTCCAGTTTCTGAAATATATCGAGTTTATACTCAAAAGTCTCGATTTTTCGCAAGGATTCCAGATCCAGCTTCATTTTTTGCATTTAGGCATCCAGACAGAAAAGTGCTCATAGAACCTTCCGGATACACAGAAAGGTATCCATGTTTATACTTAAAAATCTCATAATTTCATCTTGCAGTTGTTGTTGAAGTTTGTTACTGTATAGACAGACAGAAATCAGAAGTCACTTTGTAAGCATTTGAATACTTAATCTATCGGCCTTCCCATTTGGAAAGTGGCCCGAAGACGTAGCGAGGAAGTCTGGTGAACTCCATTACCAATTCTTGTTCATAGATAGTATGCTTACATGTTTATGTGCTTGATGAATGTTCTTTAATTTTGCATTCATAAAGATGGTTAACAATTAAAAAAATTCACATGCAAGAAATGGTTAAAGATCAAGTTAAATTTCAGATCACAGAGATATTTATCGAGAATAACAGTGTGCCAAATGTCAGGGTATTTTAGCACACTCCATAGTGAGTTTGTGGCAAGCGCTTGACTAAAATGGAAGAGATTTTGGATTCCCAACTTTCAACACATAATGGAATAGTTTAGTATACAGAGATAAGTTTCTTAAAGTCGCCACTTAGTTTAACTATCAACACATAATGGAATAGTTTAATATACAGAGAAGGCAAAAGTGAATTGTGCTAGCTCACGTTATGCATAATTCTATAGCGATCGTGACAAGAGCAAAGGAGACTCAATAAACTAAATCAAAACTTCTATTTTAATATTTGTGGTGTTAAATCTCTATATATTTGTGATGTTGAATCTCCAAATTGGTGTCATTTTGTATTGCAAAGACAGGTTGTGCACTACTTTATGAGACTGATATGTGTTGGTTCGATTAAATTAGGATTAACTGCAGCCAAGATCTTTCTTAATTTGCTGCAAGGGTTTCTGAAAATTAATAAAGACCTCATAATTTAGTGAGCAGTAGATTATCTATTAAATTTAGAAAACCTATTAAATATTAAATATGTAAGTTGAGGATTTCTAAATTCGAAATAAATATACAATACTATTATTAATTATGAGATTCTAAGAGTAAAATCTTTTCAATAGATTAGGTATATAATTATTTATTTTAGCTATGTAATTATCCTAAATAGCATTGATGCAATTTTGCAAATGTATTTTTAGATAACAACTTTTAATTGCACGTAAATAAAAAACCATTGAAAAGGAAATTGGAACACCTCAGTTATTTTGTTGAGCACACGCTCTCTTTCCATGAGCCAAGACAACAAGTTGGATGAGTTAGAGGGAACTCAGACTCTTTATAGGCAAGTTGGGATCTTTGGGCATTGTCGTGTTGAAGATGACTTGCCAAGACTTGACTTGCGATGGAGGGTGATGACCGAAGTGGCGAGTTGGATGGGTGTCCCATGGTGGACATAGGCACCCTCACCAAAACACAAAAGGTTTGATGATGAGTGGTCCAGTAACAAGAGTGCCCAACCAACCAAATGATGGAACGAAAGATTGTGGAAGCTCCACACCTTGGGCACCCGGGGCGCACACTAAGGGGAGTGGACCAAATGACAAAGGGAAATAAATGTTGGGTAGATTAGACGCCTTGGGCGCTCACCACGTCGAGGGGAGTTGGACCGAGCTAAATGTGCAACGGATGTGGATCAAGGAAGACTTGCACCAGACGCCAAAGCCAAGTGATTGGCCAAACGAACAGACATGAAGTAAACTTGGGCGCCAAAACCCGAAAAAGGAAAAGTTGACCAGGTAGTGAAGGGCGCACTTGGGTGAGTCGGTTGAATCGCCCAAGGTACGCACGCCCCGTGGCAAGGTTGGATCAAGCAAATGAAAGGTTGTGTCTCATTTTTTTGAAAGGACGCACCCGTTGGGCGTCCATATAAGCCAAAGAAAGGACACAATTTCAAACGACAAGGAGTCAAATGAAAAGGAGATAAGTCGAATTGAGGCAAGTATGAACCAAACTAAAGGGGATAAGAAAGTTTGGCATAACTACATGTATCTTGGTTATGAAGCACAAGGGAGAAGTAGATCATTTTTTCTTGTAGTTGAGGTAACAAGGAAGGGCACACAAGGAGGTGGTTCACCAAAGGGAGTTGTATTGATTTTATTCAAGATTGTGTGTAATTGAACAAAATCTCTTCTTGTATTAACTTTCTTGCGTGGCACAAGAATTGGCTTGGCACATTGTTGTTTTGTTCATAAAGAATATTTTCGGTGTTAGGTCGGTTTGGTCGCCCATGTTCATGTTCTATTTGCATTGTGTATGGATGTATCTATTTATTATTGTATAAGTTAATAATAAGAAACGTACACATAACTTAAGTAAACAAACGGAACTAAGTGAAGGCATAGCCCAGGTTGAGTAATTTGGTGTGGTCTTGTTGTTGAACAAAAGACGTC
>SNQJ01S0007704.1:0-15693 GCA_010110895.2 Picea sitchensis
TGTCTATGTGTATTTTGCATAATTAATCCTTAATTTGTGTGTTGCAAACTGATCCTGTTGCTTTAAACACATAACATTTCACTTGCAATAATTATTCAAGTTTTTCAAGTCTTCTTCATTTTTAGATCACCATGTTAGGGTTAGAATTTTTGACATGAATGTAATGGCTATAAGCCAATATAATAATATAAATAAAGGCCTAGGAGGTCTAGGAGGGGTTGGTTATTGGTTGATTAGTCGAGGAGATATAGTGTTGATTTGAATAAACTAGCTTTTGAGGGTTAGGTCAGAGGATGTGGAGCCTGGTGTGATCTATTCCACCTCATAGAGGGTACTTGCCCTCCTTTTTTATTGTAATCCTAAAGAATGTAATGTTTGCAACACATATTTTGCAGAATAATGAATAAAAGAGCAGGATAGATATATCTTTATGGACGTAGCCCTAGGGGGTGAACCACTGTAAATCTAGTGTGTTAATATGTTTTAATGGTTTCTTTGATGTTACGTTATGAATTAATTATAGAATGAATGGTGATATAGCTAATAGTAACATGCATGCATAGTTATATGAATGAATTAACACTAGCTTAGATGAATGAATAATAATATTGATGTATGAGGAAATGAATTAGTAGACAGTCCCAATCCCTTCCTAGACTACAAACACCTGAGTATTGCAGTCCCCCATAAAGATATATCGAGTAAGACTGCACTGTGCACTCTGTGTGCAATGTTTCCTTCTGGTTTACCAGGAGGGCCGATAGTTTTGAGGTTTTTTTTGGAAACCTATTGAGATCATAACCTGGGTCATCCCAAGCGTCCAACAAATGGTTTTGTTGTCGACTGAAACTGCACAGGATTGAGTGGAAGGGATCTGTGGAAGAAAATAACAGATAATTAAAATTAATAGGGGAATGTTCATGCCATGGAATCCAACGAAGGAGAATATTGAAAGGTGGTTAAGGACCAAGGAACTTGAGTTTGCGCACAAAGACAACAAAAACCATAAATTTACACCACACAAATATCTCAACAAATATGTGTTAAGGTCTTGCATGAAGTATTTTTCTATGAATTCCCACATCTGTTGCAGGAGTGGTTATTGAGGTTGAAGGAAAACCATCCTACAAATAATATTAGACAACTAGAATGGCATTCAATGGATATCGCACAATTGCAACAAGTCAATAATAAATTTACGTGCGTAACATATTTTTGGTTAGATGGTATTATTGCAGGGTTTATCTTTGAATTTGCAGTTGATACTGCAAAGTCATACACTGTTGTAGAGTAGGATTTTATGAAGGGACCTAGAGTTAGGTACATCATATCACTATACACTTCTATCAATATTTTATTGTATGACAAAGGTGTGATGGCCATGGAATCATACAACTAAACTTCCTTGCGTGTATGGGAGAAGGGGGGAAGCAATCATAAGAGTTTGAGATATGGATAGGGATATGGATAAGGGGAAGTATAAGGAGGCCATGGATCCAATCATGATGGAAGAGTACTAGACAAATAAGATAATGGAAAAATATGGAAATACGTGCAGTGGTAGACCTTACCAATATAAGATGAATAACGAAAAGAGGGCCATAGCTGACAGAGAGGGCTTGGAAAGCGATGAAGAAGAGGTAGAGGATATTCGGGCTATGGAGAATATTGAGGAAATCCTGCGCACAACATATGAAAGGAAAAAAAAGGTCTAGGGTCAGGAATAAAAGGAAAAACTCTAGTCCAGATCACAGTTAGTGTGGATCCTACAACCACATCTGCGACTAAAACACCTGAAAGAACACCAGCTTTTAGACAACCAATTATTTGTAGAAGAGTCACAATAGGTTAGGGATCTAGTAGAGGACCACCAACTAGGGGTGCAAGTTCAGGAAGGAACAATCAACTATATACACTGCATGGAGGAAAAAGTTCAACACAGTTCAAAATGGCAGGAGTAGATTCCACTATCAGATTACCAGATTTTTGGGGCAATGCCTCAGAGGACACTAAAAATAATTTATTTATCTATGAAAATATATAGGAAGAGAAGAAGGTCACATATGAGGACACAAAATTCACGCAGTTAGCTATAACACTCAGAGACCATGTGCTAGACTGGTACACGAGACTTGATTTAAACAATGCACAAGGACCACCAAAGACTGTTGCAGAGGTGAAAAATATGTTGGTGAATGAATTCCAGAAGCCAAGATCAGAATAAAAATACATGAATGGAATGATTGAAATCAAAAAGAAACCAGGTGATTTTGTATGGGAGATTGATCAAAGGTTCAAATGTCTGAAAGGTAAGTTGAAGTATTCTATTACTAACATGAAACATTGGAAATTATTTGTGAAATCACTATTACCACACTTGAAGTATCCTTTGAGACAACATGAGTTCCAAACTTAGGCAGAGGCCCTGCAAGAAGCTAGAAGAAAACCAATATCAACAAATAGATATAGCAATAGAAGAGATGAAAGAGGATATGAAGAATATGACATTTCAATTGAACCATAATAAGGGGAAAGAGAAGAGATAAGTTGTTTGGTGTACGTTATACAAGACATAAGGACATCATAAGAATGAATGTCCAACCTTTGCGTAGTACTTGGAATCAGGGGTGCCAAACCTGTTTCCAATAGGAGGACCATGGTGCGAGGTTTGTAAGACACATGAGCATGATCCATATAATTTTCCAATGATGTAGAAGTATAATATAGTACCAGAAAGTTCATACTACAATTTTTGCAAATCAGTGGGTCATGATGACAAGGATTGTAGAACACTATAATTCATGAAAGAAAGAACTTTAGACACTTATAAGGTGAAAGAAAATATGATGACAGGCCAAGTTTCACCGCAGTTCAATAATGTGCAACCACAATTCAATCCTGCATAACCACAGTACAAAATGCACAACCACAATAGAATCTTGCGCAGTATAACCAAGTACCACAATACAATGAACCGTGAGGAGATAGAGGTGGATTAATAGGTAGAGGCCGAGGTAGAGGAGGATTTGGATGAGGAAGAGGGCCAATAGTCTTCCACAACTATCAGCAACCATGATATTATGTAAGAGACTTTCCACTTCCACCTACGACATGTATGTATTGTCGTGTAGTAGACCACGAAACATAAGATTTCCCAACACTATTGGGAAAAATACATGAGAAAAAGAACCAGAACAATCAAAATGCCCACTGGATTTCTACAGAATCCAAGGATGATGGGAAGAATATCAACATATTTACTCGAGGGGGATCCAAGATGGGAGTTTATGCAACAAAACATGATCCAACTCAACACTAGTGGGTCAAGAAGAAAACTAAGCCACAAAAGCATTTTGACGCGCGAAAATAAAATGAAACATTTAAGGAATCCAGAAAGGAGTTTCTAAAAGAAAACATTGCGTCTACATCAATTTCAAAACAAAATCAAGATCCACCAATGTATGAGATTCCATCTTCAATGGATCACACCAACAAAGGACAACCTTTAGAGAAAGTAAGTAACTTAAAGACTTTTCTGCAATCCTGTGTTAAGTTATTGAATGATCCATCATCCATTAAGGTCTTACAAAATTTTCTAGAAAGATGCAACATGAAAGTATAAAGGAAGTTAGAACATAAGACATTTAATCATATCCATACAAGAAGAAGAACAAGTAGGGAATTCAGGATAAATTCCAACATTGGGGATTTCAATATGGGAGATATCATACTTGATTTAGGCTCTGAAGTAAATGTATTACCTAATAAGACATGGAAATGCATGGGGGAACCCACATTAGGATTTTCACCCATCCAACTGAAATTGGAAAATCATCATAGAGTGCTACCAATTCGAAGACTTAAATGTGTGAAAATAGACTTGGATGGAGTGCGCACTATGGCAGATTTCAAGGTTATAAAAATTATAGATGGCGCAACACCCTACCCAAAATTACTTGGATTGTAGTAGGTATTTGATAACCATGTTGTGATCAACCCGAAGACAAGGAAAATAACTTTTGAATTAGGAAAATATGGAGTGATTGCACCATTGGATCCTTCAGAAGGAGAAAGGTTTGTAGAGGCAACATGCTTGGACTTGGAAGAAATAAATCAGTTATATAGGATTGTTGCATGAGAAGAAGATTATGTCAACCCAATTGCATATGGGGTACTTAGCTGGAGAAGCATTTCATCGTGTGTCGCAGACTCAGACACATGTCTGGAGAACTGACAATAGATACTACACGAAGTCTCCACAAGGAGGTGCACAATAATAGACTGTGTAGTAAGGTGGGTTGGTACAAAGATAAGGGAACCTCCAACTTTTCATGGGTTGAATGACTTAGAAGAATTGTTGACGAACTATGAGGAAGACATTTTGGAAAATCAGAGGTTGTTAGCACTGGATATTTCACTCAAGGAAACACCTGCAAGATGGTGGGGCATGCAAAAGGAAACAATTCATGACTGGTATTAGTGTAAAAGGTTACTTCACATTAGATTTGGCGTAGACTAGGGGAGTAACACATTGTAGAAATACAATGGATGAGGAAGACCAACTAAGCACCTAGAGAAATGCCAAACAGAATGGAGGTTGACACCACCGAGAGGAATGGCCTCATTACTTCATTCCTACATTGGAAGGGATACGAGGGAAGTAGTACATAGACTAGGAGATGCGTAGAGGCACTACAAAATGGGCAGTTTTAAAACAAAATTTTGTGGTAACTTTCTCATTTGAGCATGAGAACCCCAATATTGATTCAACCCTGAATTTGATACAGAGAATGATATTTTTTGAGGAACCTGAGGTGGAAATCATAACAGAATATCAGTAGTAGAACAGAAAGAAAGTCAAAGATTTACTCTCATGTTATCATGTCACAGAGGAAGCATCAGATGAAGATGATCTGCACAACATTTAGATAACATAGTTTGAAGGTTAGAGAGAGGTGGAAGGTCCATCTTTGGAGTCAGAGGAATTTTCTACACCAATTAAGGTCAAGAAAGTCAACACTGAGACACAAGAAAATCCTAAAATGGCAAGTATTGAAGACTACTGGGATGAGGAGATACTCGAAAGGATAACACAATTATTATGCGAATATAGTGATTTGTTTCTGGAAATTTTTTCAAAGATAAAGGAATAGCAGGTGAGCTAGGTGAGATGAAGATACCCCTAAAACCATATGCTATACTTGTTAGACAGAGACCTTACAGGATGAATCTAGTGTATAATGAAAAAGTGAAAGATGAACTTGATCGAATTATAGAAGATGGTATCATAGAGCCAGTGGAGGAATCTGAATGGATCAGTTCCATGGTAGTCCAAGAAAAGAAATAAGGGGGGATAGGAATTTGTGTAGATCTAAAAAATTAAATGATTCTTTCTTACATGATCCTTTCCCTACCCATTTTATAGATGAGGTCTTGGAGAATGTGGGAGGCCAGGAAGCATATTCATCCACAGATGGATTCTCAGGTTATCATCAGATTAAAATAGCTCCAGAGGACAGGCATAACACTACCTTTAATACAGAATGGGTATCCTACCAATATATTGTTATTCCCTATGGATTGAAAAATGTACCAACCATTGACATAAAATCAGAAGGAAGTTGAAAAAACACTATTAATTGTGTGGGAAGTACAAGTAAACATGTCAGGGCCATGGACGAGCACGAGAAGTGGGGCCATACTTGTATGATACTAAGGAAACTTCATCGAGGTTATGGATTCTTGTTGGAAGAGAAGAAAGTCTTGAAAACAAGAGATGGTGAATAAACTGTTGGTTGTGGAGGCTGATTATCTTCCTAATTTAAAAGTCTTGTTTAAGACGTGTTTGGATCCCAATTTCTTATGGGGGGGTGTGGGAGGTATTTCCCGCCCACATTTGTAACCAGGGGGTCCAAGGGGGGTGGAAACATTGTTTGGATCCCCCACCATAGGGGGTTTGAGGGCAGCGCCCCCGAAGAGAATTTTTTGGGAAAATTGCCTTGTAAAATATTGTAATTTGGTAGTCAATCTAAACTGTTCATTTTTAGGCTGCAGATATGATGGTAGACGTTATGTTAGGTTTTTTTTTCCCCTAGAAGGAAACCACATTTTGTGTATGAGGGAATTATATTGCAGCTAGGTATGAGAGTGGATATTTTATTATGAGAGAGGATACTATGAAAAAATAAGAGGAAGTTACATCAAGTGTGTTGTAGGTTGTATCCCTTCATTTGTTGGATAATAAGAAAGGAAGGACTGGAAAATTCTATGGTGGATGTAGCCTATATTGGGTTAACCACGTATATCTATGTCTCTATTTTATTGTGTATATTCTATGTTTTATTTGTGCATCTATTTTATTTATTGCCATGGGATCCTCTTTTTCTAAAAATTGGTATCAGAGCGAAAGGTAACTCGTAGGAAAAGATGGTTCCTAGTTCGAGTGGGAGAAATGGTAGAAGATGGAAAGTTTAGGGTCGAGAAATTTAATGGCCAAAACTAAGAGTTATGGAAGATGCAAATGGAATACTATGTATAGTAGAAGGATCTTTTCCTACCATTGGGGAGGAAATAAAACAAGCTAACGAGTATGAAGGATGAAGAATGGGAGGTTCTTGAAAAAAAGGCACCAGGAATGATATGGCTGTGCTTGGAAACATTGGAGGATTTCAACATTTCAAAAGAAAATATAATGGAGGATATGATGAATGGTTAAACTATATGAAAAACCCTCATCCTCCAACGAGGTATTTCTAATGAATCATTTATTTAATATGAATATGTGAGAAGGTAGGTCTATTTACGACCATTTAAATGAATTTAATATGGTTACTAATCAACTAAGTTCTGTAGGAGTGAAATTTTATTATGAGGTTAGGGATATTATAATATTGTGTTGATTGCCAGAAAGGTCAAACACATTAGTCATGGTTGTAATTAACTCTGTTTTCAGTTCAAACACTCTAAAATTTGATAATGTTGTTTGTGTTATCATTAGAAAGGAAATGTGACCAAAAAGCAAAGGTGAAACATCAGGTAATGCGTTGACCGTGGTGAATAGAGGAATACAAAGGGAAAGAGGAAAGATCCTAGGGAACCATGGGAAGTCTAGGAAGGGAGTATCCAAATCCATAGAAGAAAGGACATATGAAGAAAGACTACAGATCTTCAAAGAAACAAGGATATGGACAACATGAGAAAAATGAGGAAGCAAATGTAGAAGTTGATGTGTTACAAGATGCTTTGATTATTTATTTAGACAATATTAGGGATTCTTGGGTATTATATTGGGGGGCCTCATTTCTTTCCACATCCCATAGGAAACATTTTCAAGATCATGTTCAAGGTGATTTTGGAAAGGTTTATTTGGGTGACGATAAACCATGTAAATTTGTTGGAATGGGTAAGGTATAAATAAAGTTAAATGATGGAAAAAGAGGTGAAACATGTTCTAGATTTGAGAAGAAATCTAATTTCAATAGGGCAGTTGGGAAGTGAAGGTTGTATATCTACATTTATATAAAAGGTTTGGAAGGTCACTAAAGGATCACTAGTAATAGAAAAAGGAGAGAAGGTAGGTACATTGTATTTGTGTACTGGTAATGTTGACTCTTCTATCTCTTTAGCTTCTACAAGAGTAGATACAACATTGTGGTATTATAGGCTTAGAAACATGAGAGAGAAGGGGTTGCAGATAATCCACAAAAGGAATTTGTTTCCGGATATTAAACAAGTTGATTTGTTTTTATGTGATCACTGTGTTTATGGAAAACATAAGAGAGTCAAATTTCTCAAAGTCGGGAAGGAAAAGAAGAGTGAAAAGTTAGAGATTATGCATACAGATGCACGGGGACCATCTCAGGTATCATATCTTGTTGGATCTTGTTATTATGTTACTTTTATTGATGGTGCAACTAGGGAAACTTGGGTTTATTGCATTTGACAAAAATCTAATGTTTTTGACACTTTTAAGAAATGGAAATATTTGGTTTAGATTGAGATAGGAAAAGGGTTGAAGTGTCTCAGATCAGATAATGAAGGTGAATATTTCAACAAGGAGTTTGATTGTTATTGTTTATACCATGGGATTTGTAGAGACAATACATTTCCAAGAACACCACAAGAAAATGGTGTTTCAGAAAGGATTAGCAGGACAATCATCGAACATGCAAGGAGTATGAGATTGCATGCAGGGTAGCCCTTACAATTTTGGGTAGATGTTATAGATATTATTGTTTACTTAATAAAAAGAGGGCCCTCAAACTTCTTGGATGGTGGCATTCCAGAGGAGGCATGGACAGATAAAAAGGTAACCTACTCATTTTTGAAAACTTTCAATTGTGAAGCATTTGTCCATATTGATAAAGAAAACATAACAAATCTTGACACAAAATCCAAGAAGTATTACTTTATTGGATTTAGTGTAGATATGTGGTATTCAATGAAAAGGTGATCTGAAAATTCTTACATGTTAAATTATTTCTCCAATACACATAAACATACAACTTGATTCAAAATATAAATGATCGCTTTGATTGTTTATAAATAATATAAATTTATTAGATATCATTTTCGGGATTAACTACGTAGAGTAAGTCATTAATATATTATCCATATCCATGAGTATTAGTCGCAACTAACCAATAATTCTCATGATTGGAATAGTCCACTTAGCACTCATTGCATTGGGTGATGCTCACAAGGGTGAAGAAGTGGGATTGAAACCAAAAAAATGAATCACATAGCATGGGTCACCACCTGGGAAGTCCTGGTTACCAGGTGCAAGCCCCATAAATGATGATTGATACTATGCAATTAATTTTAATGGTTTCAATCCCACTTCATCACCCTTGTGATCATTACCCGATACAATGAGTGCTAAGTGGACTATTAAAATCATGAGAATTATTGGCCAGTTGCGACTAATACTCATGGATATGGGTCATAGATTAATGACTTACTCTACGCAGTTAATCCCAAAAATGATATCTAATATGTTGCACTGTAGAATCCCCTCTATGATTTAATAATAAGAGTGAAGGGACCTTTGAATGGATAGTTCATAAGGAACAATACTTGCTAAGGTCTTGCAAATGGGTTAGAAAGCTAAGTGGGCTTGATTGTGGGGAAAAATCTATAGTTAAGCGTGCTTGAGCTAGAGTCGTCTTGGGATGGGTGACCACCTGGGAAGTCTTGGTTACCGGGTGAAATCCTCAGAAGTGATGATTGATGCTATGCAATTCATTTCGTTGGTTTCAATCCCAGTTCTTCACCCCTGTGAGCATCACCCAATGCAATGAGTGCTAAGTGGACTATTCAAATCATGAGAATTATTGGTCAGTTGCGACTAATATGCATGGATATGGGTCATAGATTAATGACTTACTCTACACAGTTAATCCTGAAAATGATATCTAATATGTTTCATTGTGGAAGCCTCTCTATTCTTAAATAATAAGAGTGAAGGGAGCTCTAAATGGATAGTTCACAAGGCACAATACTTGCTAAGGTTTTGCAAATGGGGTAGAAAGATAAGTGGGATTTGTTGTGGGGAAAACTCCATAGTTAAGCGTGATTGAGCCAATGACATCTTGGGATGGGTGACCACCTGGGGATTCCTGGTTATCGGGTGCAAGACTAGTAAGTGATGATTGATGCTATGCGATTCATTTTGTTGGTTTCAATCCCACTTCTTCACCCCTGTGAACATCACCCGATGCAATGAGTGCTACGTGGACTATTAAAATCATGACAATTATTGGTCAGTTGCGACTAATACTCATGGATATGGGTCATATATTAATGACTTACTCTATGTAGTTAATCTTGAAAATGATATCTGATATGTTGCATTGTGGAAGCCCCTCTATGCTTAAATAATAAGAGTGAAGTTAGATCTGAATGGATAGTTCATAAGGCACAATACTTGCTAAGGTTTTTCAAATGGGGTAATAAGCTAAGTGGGATTGATTGTGGGGGAAACTCCACAGTTAAGTGTGCTTGAGAGAGAGGCGTCTTGGGATGGGTGATCAGCTAGGAAGTCCTAGTTATTGGGTGCAATCCCCATAAGTGATGATTGATGCTATGCAGTTCATTTCGTTGGTTTCAATCCCACTTATTCACCCCTGTGAGCATCACCCAATGTAATGAGTGCTAAGTGGACTATTCAAATCATGATAATTATTGGTCAGTTGTGACTAATACTCATGGATATGGGTCATAGATTAATGACTTACTCTATGGAGTTAATTCCAAAAATGATATATAATATGTTGCATTGCAGAAGCCCCTATATGCTTAAATAATAAGAGTGAAGGGAGCTCTGAATGGATAGTTCATAAGGCACAATACTTGCTAAGGTTTTGCAAATGGGGTAGTAAGCTAAGTGGGCTTGATTGTGGGAAAAACTCCACAGTTAATTGTGCTTGATCCAGAGGCGTCTTGGGATGGGTGACCACCTAGGAAGTCTTGGTTACCGAGTGCAAGACCCATAAGTGATGATTGATTCTATGTGATTCATTTCATTGGTTCCAATCCCACTTCTTCACCCCTATGAGCATCACCCGATGCAATGAGTGCTAAGTGGACTATTCAAATCATGAGAATTATTGGTGAGTTGCAATTAATACTCATGGATATGGGTCATAAATTAATGACTTACTCTACACAGTTAATCCCGAAAATGATATCTAATATGTTGCATTGTGGAAGCCGCTCTATGCTTAAATAATAAGAGTGAAGGGAGATCTAAATGGATAGTTCATAAGGCACAATACTTGCTAAGGTGTTTCAAATGGGGTAGAAATCTAAGTGGGATTAATTGTGGGGAAAACTCCACAGTTAAGCACGCTTGAGCTAGAGGTGTCTTGGGATGGGTGACCACCTAGGAAGTCTTGGTTACTGGGTGCAAGCCCCAGAAGTGATGATTTACGCTATGCAATTCATTTCTTTGGTTTCAATCCCACTTTTTCACCCCTGTGAGCATCACCCAATGCAATGAGTGCTAAGTGGTCTATTAAAATCATGAGAATTATTGGTCAGTTGTGACTAATACTCATGGATATGGGTCATATATTAATGACTTACTCTACCCAGTTAATCTCGAAAATGATATCTAATATGTTGCACGACAGAAGCCCCTTTATGCTTAAATAATAAGAGTGAAAGGAGCTCTGAATGGATAGTTCATAAGGCACAATACTTGCTAAGTTTTTGCAAATGGGGTAGCAAGCTAAGTGGGCTTGATTGTGGGGAAAAATCCATAGCTAAGCATGCTTGAGACAGAGGCATCTTGGGATGGGTGACCACCTGGGAAGTCTTGGTTACCGGGTGCAAGCCTCGAAAGTGATAATTTATGCTATGTGATTCATTTCGTTGGTTTCAATCCCACTTCTTCACCCTTGTGAGCATCAACTAATGCAATGAGTGCTAAGTGTTGATATTATGGTAGTTGCGGGAGGTATTAACCTCCATGTGTAACCCTGGATAGAATAGAATATTTTGGGAAGCAAGAAGAAACCCTAAAGCATTGGATATAACCCTAGAAGACAAGTTGGGTAAAGAAAATAATTTAATATTGAGTCTTTAGCCTCTATAAAGAGAAGTTGGCCTAGAAATCTAAGAAAGAGAAGTATAAATACAGGATGCCAGAGCTCATTTGTATATACATAGCTCGCAACTACAAAAATCTAGTGCGCACTACATAAATTTAGTAAGTGTGCAAGTATGGAGAGTAGTTGCATCTGCAACTACTGCAACTTGTATTTTCGGTTTTAGGCTTGGTATTTCTCTTGGTTATGGTTTGGACTTTCTACCTTGTGCGCTACCTTTGGAGAGAGGTACGCTACATTGATTGGCTATTAGGCCTAGGGTTTTCTTCCATAATTATTCTCTTTCAAGGTTAAGGTGCTCGGGGATGGCTTCGACCTATGGTTGGGTGAAAATATTTCTATATTGTCTATGGTTAAATGAGCACACCTACATTTCTAATAGGTTATGGGCCCACACTATCTTCGGACAGTCTAACCGCTGGAAGATAGATTGGGAGGATTTTCTCAGTTACAGTTGCAGTCAAAGTTTTTGCTGCAACAATGAAACCCTAACCCTCTTGTTGATGCAAATTAAGTGAAGAGATTGACCTAATTTCTAGATATCCTAGTGCACCTCCTAGTACTCTCAACAAGCTAAGACATCAAGTTTGAGTTTTTGGTCAAAGTCAAAGGTTGATCAAGTCAAAGCAATCATGACTTATGCTATGAAGTTAGAAAACAAGTTAGAAGGGGATTCTAACTTCAGAGCATCGAAGACAAGGATTGAACTCATCCTTTCCAAGAATAAAGTGTTGTATATCGTGAAAGGAAATATTGTGGAACCACAGTTTGAATAAGGAAAAGAGAAGGAACCTCAAAACATTGAAATTATGGAGAAGTTCAAGGACAATGACATCAATGCCATGAGTATCATAGTGGACTCTGTAAAATACCACTTGATACCCTACATATCTCATCTTGACTCATCTAAGAAGATGTACGATGCCATAACTAACCTCTTCCCAGTCAGAAACATAGGACAGATAATGAGTCTGAAGAATGAGCTCCATGACATGAAAATGAATGATGATGAAAACATAACATCATACCTTGTGAGAATATATCAGTTAAGATATCAATTACAATCTATTGAATAAATCATTTCAGAGAAGGAACAGGTAAATATAGTACTCAATGGCCTTCCCAAGACATGGGATGCATTTTCCGCAAGCATGAACAAAAGAAAGGAGTATCCCATATTTGAAGAACTTTGGACTTGTTGTGCACAAGAAGAATCAAGGATTAGCGCAAAAGAAAAATTCCAAAAGAACGATGATGATCAAGCCTACACAACAAAGTTAAATAATTTCAGGAATAAGAAGAAGTTTGACTCAAGGAAGAAACCAAATCAAGAGAAGGATATGTCAAAAATACAATGATTCAACTGTCGAAAATATGGTCACTACAAGAATCATTGTCTTGAGTTAAAGAAAAGGAAGGAAACACATGAAGCAACAATTGTTGAAGAAAAGGAACCCTCAAAGAAAGTCAAACAAGATGAAGTAGATTTCTTCTTCTAGTCAAGGTAACAATATTCTTCTATAACATAGTCCTTGTACATACCATGTTTACATAGTTCATGTATATCTATTTCTTAGAAGATAAGATGGTCAGTGAAACAACACCTATGGAAGAATAACAAGATAATGATTACTATTACGATGATTACTAGTCAAGTAATGTATCTGAAAAGATGAAGTATGTTGACAATCCTTGGTAACAATTCCCGTGGAAGATATTATATAAGTAAAAACTACTAGATAAGACGAAATTAGAATCAAACTTGAAGAGACCCATAAAAAGTCAAAACAAAAATAAGTCAGCAATCAAGAAGAAATTAGAAAAATACTTGTGACACTTTGCAGAAGGCAATAAGGATGCAAGCAAAATCATGGACTGTCTTAGATAGAGGGAGCTCATTATAGAATTCCAAAAAGAAGAGCATGCATTCATACATGAAACAAGGATTAGGAGGGAGATAATCCTAAATGATATGATCCATTGAGGATTATGAAGTATATGTCCATGTTCCCATTGAAATTAGTAGCCATGATAAGAAGCACGTGTTCAGAAGAAGTCTTCTTTGAAAAGAAGCCTTAAAGTATCCTTAGTTTTCCATCTACATCCATGATCCTATGATGAAAGGAAGAAGTTGGAATCTTCAGGGCATGGAATATATAGAAGACTCCATGGACCCAAGAGATAAAGAGAAACATGAGGAAGAACATAAATATTCCAAGAAAGAAAGAAAATCCAGAACATCCAGTTATTATACCAAGAATCACAAGACTACCAGCTTGGTTTGAACCCACTATAAGAAATCAAGCAGAAGAAATGGAAGTTATGATAAAGAACAATGTATGTAAGAAAATGTAAAAAAGACTTGAGAATGGAAGCATTGTGAGATTCATAGGTTCTTCCAGGAGGAGGGATAAAAAATATAATGACAGCTCACTAGTATCCATGGATTGGAATTTACATATAAAATATTGTTATTCCCAAGTAAAGCAAGTGAGAAAGAAAATTATACCAGAAAGAGACCCATGTATGTAGATATACAAAGACCTTGTATGGATTCAAACAACCTGATGCAAAGTATCTCATATACAATAGAAGCATGGTGAAAATTTTCTATAACAGAGATAGCGTATCATAATAGTTACTCATAAGTCCAAGATGATGGATTTCTAATCCATGGAAAAATCTCACGATGAAATAAGAAGTGCTATGTTTCAGTTTGAGATTTTCCACAATGTCATGAAATAGCAGGAAACATAAGTGCTGAACTCAACCATGATATATTGTAATGATGAGAGATATATGAAGCCTTCAAAGAAAACCAGTGTTCCATGACAGACCAAAGTACATTGAGATCAAGCATTATATTCTCTGCGATGAAGTCCAAAAAAGAGAAGTGGTTCTCCAATATATCTCCACGTATGAGCAGATAGCATATATTTTGGTAAAGCCTTTGTCAAAGATGAAAAGTTTGCGTACTTAAGAAACAAGCTGGGGCTCGTGGAGATGACTTACTTATTGAAAATGTAAGATATTACTCACAGGTTGGGAGGGAGCACTGATGTGTTATTGATTTATGGATAGCCATTTTTCAGTTCAAAAAATTGTCCAGGATGAGTTGTTCCTTTCCAGTTCAAAAAGTGGTTTGAGATTTCTAACGAACAGGCATTTTCTAGTTTGGAAAATGGTCCAGATCGGACAGCCATTTTCGTAATGAAAATGGTTTGATAGATTGTTGATGTACCATATAAAGTGATCCCCATTGTGGTTAGTGTGGGGGAATGGTATAGGAAAATCATTCTTCTTGGAAGTCACTCTGAGTAGTGGTCAAGTAGAATGGTCTGCCTCACTGGGAATTCATTCTTTTGAAGTTCACAATTGTGAGTATTTTCGAAGAATGGTCCATTTTGGAGGTTGGTGCAGGGTATTCATTTCCTCAGGAAATGGTCCGAACAATCATTCCCTAGGGAAAACTCATTCTCTCCAGGTTGCACTATGATTAGTGCCAGAAGAATGGCCCAATTAGGTGAATGGTCTAGGTTTAACAATCAGAGATAGACATTCCCTAGCGAAGACTCTTTCTCTCTAGGTTGCACTATGATTAGTGCCAGAGGAATGGTCTAGGCTCATAAATCAAGGACAATTATTCTTCTATGCTTGAGAAGAATAGTCTAGATAGCCCATGGCTGATGTTTTAGCTTCTGAGGGAAAATGATCTTACATATCTCACAGATGTGAGTGGAAGAATGGCCCACATGACTCAATTTGTATCATGATATTGTTATACAGGTTGATATCGGATGATATGATCACTGTGGAGACTGCATGTCTCTGGACAGTAGTTGTATGCCATTGTGTTGGATGTGTTTCATTGTTTGTGACTATGTGTCACTTATCAAGTAGCCATGTGCTACTTAGTGTGGTTGTGTACCACTCGATAGTATTTGTGTACTACTATGGATAGACACAGTTGTGTTCTATTGAATGTCATTGTTCTGATTACCATGAAGACTATCAGTAGTGTTGAAAATGATTACCAACTAGATGGTTATTCAGTGTATGGTCCAAGACAATTATTCTTCTAGGA
>SNQJ01S0007704.1:21988-60197 GCA_010110895.2 Picea sitchensis
AAAAGAAGCATAATTGTTTAAGCACGGTAACAATTGATTCACCCCCCCTCTCAGTTGTCCAACATGGTTGGGTGACAATATTGCTACATTGTCTATGGTTAAATGAGCACACCTACTTTTATAAGACTAAGTTGACTAGTCAAATCATGAGAATTATTGGTTAGTTGCGACTAATACTCATGGATATGGGTCATAGATTAATGAATTACTATACATAGTTAATTCCGAAGATGATATCTAATATGTTGCACAACAAAATCCCCTCTATACTTAAATAATAAGAGTGAAGGGAGCACTGAATAGATATTTCATAAGGAACAATAATTTCTAAGGTTTTTCAAATGGGGTAGCAAGCTAAGTTGGCTTGATTGTGGGGAAAATTCCATAGTTAATCACGCTTGAGCCAGAGGTGTCTTGGGATGAGTGACCACCTAGGAATTCCTAGTTACCAGGTGCAAGCCTCGTAAGTGATGATTGATGCTATGCGATTCATTTTATTGGTTTCAATCCCACTTCTTCACCCCTATGAGCATCACCTGATGAAATGAGTGCCAAGTGGACTATTAAAATCATGAGAGTTATTGGTCAGTTGCGACTAATACTCATGGATATGGGTCATAGATTAATGACTTACTCTACACAGTTAATCCTGAAAATGATATCTAATATGTTGCACTGTGGAAGGCCCTTTATGCTTAAATAATAGGAGTGAAGGGAGCTCTGAATAGATAGTTCTTAAGGTGCTTAGGCAAAGGATTTGATACTATATAGTGGAGATATGAAGGAATAGATAGCTTATAGCTGATTGATTAGTTACTAGATAGCCTATATCTTATGTACTAGATAGAGCATTTATATGAAGGAATATATAGCGTATATATTAAGATAGTGTATATATGAAGTAGGAAACAATTGCAGAGTGTATAGATGTACACGCCTGCGCATGCCATGAGGGGGAGATATTCTTTCAAAAAAAGCCTCTTGCCAAGGTTTTTCAAATGGGGTAGCAAGATAAGTGGGCTTGATTGTGGGGAAAACTCCACAGTTAAGCATGTTTGAGCCAAAGGCGTCTTGGGATGGGTGACCACCTAAGAAGTCCTGGTTATGGGGTGCAATCCCTGAAAGTGATGATTGATGCTATGTGATTCATTTCATTGGTTTCAATCCCACTTCTTCACCCTCGTGAGCATCACCCGATGCAATGGGTGCTAATTGGACTATTCAAATAATGAGAATTATTGGTCAGTTGCGACTAATACTCATGGATATGGGTTATAGATTAATGACTTACTCTACACAGTTAATCCTAAAATGATATCTAATATGTTTCACTGTGGAAGCCCCTCTATGCTTAGATAATAAGAGTGAAGGGATATCTGAATGGGTAGTTCATAAGGTACAATACTTGCTAAGGTTTTGCAAATGGGGTAGCAAGATAAGTGGGCTTGATTGTGGGGAAAACTCCACAGTTAAGCATGCTTGAGCTAGAGGCATCTTAGGATGGGTGACCACCTGGGAAGTCCTGGTTACCAGATGCAATCCCTAAAAGTGATGATTGATGCTATGCGATTCATTTCATTGGTTTCAATCCCATTTATTCACCCCTATGAGCATCACCCGATGCAATGAGTGCTAAATGGACTATTCAAATTATGAGAATTATTGGTCAGTTATGACTAATACTCATGGATATGGGTCATAGATTAATGGCTTACTCTATGTAGTTAATCTCGAAAATGATATCTAATATGTTGCACTGCAAAATCCCCTGTATGCTTAAATATGAATTTACTTGTCTATATAAACTCACTTCAATGATAAATTACTTGCAATAAATTGAGAAAAATAGGTCAACAATAATAAAACACCTACACAACTTGTTAATGGAGTTCACCCAACTTGGGCTACATCTCTAGGTCCACTTCCAATCAAGACTTCTTTATTAATGTCAAATGTTGGTGTTTTTAGAATGACCTTTTTACATGTTGCTCAAAGTCAAAAAACATAATACACAATTGAATTCCTCTCAAAATTTTGAGAAAAATGAGTGTAAACACCGTATACTTTCCTCAAGGAACTCTTTGGCATGCATTACGGTGCAAACTCAAAGTGTAGATACCCTTGTGGCACAAAATTTGATGCACACATGCATAACTTGGCACAAACTTCTAAAACTCATACTCTATTGTGTGTAGGTGCATTGGGTTGTGTGCCCATTAAATAGGGTGTCAGCCCCTAACTAATATTCGTAACTTAGGAAACCATTAAATGATACGTGGTTGGGAGCTCGTAACAATAGGTTCCTAGGACACAATGGTTAGGGTGTTGGAGTGTTGTATGGTGTGTCACGGGGTCGAGCCCCATTGACCATGCCATATGCTATGGTATTTTGTTATATTGTTATAATACATAGTTTGTATTGTCGTGGATTTTAGGCTTAACCATATAATACTTATGGAAATAATATCTAGAGTTATTCCCTTGGTCCTAGTGTCCACCAATTCAATCTATGTACAAACTTAAATACAATCATACATGTTTACTATTAAGTCACATGGCGAGGGTATAACGGTAGGACGTTTGGTTGTTGACTGAGAGACCTAGGTTTGATCCTTCATGATCTAACAAATTTTATTCAACCTTAGCCATATTAGACCAATGGAAGACTGCCACGTGGTGGTCTCTCATTGGTCCACCTGAACCTGTACGAACATGCCACATATCGAGATCTGATTGGTCCACCTGTACTTGTGCGGTTTCCCTATCATCTTTCCAATTCAATTGTATGGATGTGTATGGTCATTCCATGTGTCACCCTTCCAGTGGTGCCATGTGTCATCCCTTTTTGAAGTTTTAACCTGGTTTGAAAAAAACTTTGACTGGCCATAACTTTTTCATACAAACTTTGTTTGAGGTGATTTTTTCTCCATTGGAAAAATATCGTTGATATATATGCAATGGATTCATTTTCAAGAGCATTTTATATGATCAATTTTTGAGCATTTTTGGATCCTCTCGGATCATTCCTCCCCATTGGAATCCTTTTGGACCACCAAAAGTCTTGATTACTCAACAACTAAGTGAGGGTAGATCTCCCTCACCTTTCTGATCTCTATCCACTTTCCTTTGCTTGGTTTTACCCCTTTAAGACCAACTCAAATATATTCCACATGACCCCATTGTGAAGTCTTGATTCTTTTGTCAAGAATAACATCTTCCTGTAACTCGTCTAAATATTATGGAGCAATATCATCAACTCTCATAATGTGATTACTTCCATGTTCATTCATAACCATAGGAGGCTCATAAAATTTCAAATCCTCAACATTTACAACTGAATACATTTCATATAAGATGGTAGATCTAAACAAAAGGAATTAGTACCAATCTTCTCCAAGATCTTGAATGGACCATACCAGATTGGCTTGAGATTTTTACCTTCACCCTTAATTCTATGCTTGTTGATATGTAACCATACTTGATCACCAAATTGAAACTGATGATCAACTCCATGCTTTTCATGCCTCACCTTGTATTTATCTTGGTTCTTCTCCAATTTTTATAGTACTTCTTGATGTACCTATTGGATCCTCTGAATGAAAGTCTCAGCTTTATCTATATCATCTTTTCCATCCTCTTTATCTGCTTCTCCGAAAGAAAATTCCATACGTGATTTAGGAAAATACCCCAAACATACTTCAAAAGGAGTTATTTGAGTAGAAGAATGCATAACATGATTATAGGCATGTTGTACATAATACAATTGTTCATCCCACAACTTAGGATGTGTGCTGCAATATCCTCATATCAGATGTACCACTATCCTATTTACAACCTTTGTTTGTCCATCTGTCTGTGGATGAAAGGTTGTGCTCTTTTTCAACTTAGTGTCCATCATCCTCCATAAATGATACCAAAACATCCCCAAGAAGCGAGAGTCTTGATTTGATATAATAGATATAGGAAACCCAAAATGAACCCATACATTAGAGAAAAACAATTCTGTTGTTTTTTCAACCATGACTTGTTTCTTGCATGAATCTGTCTACCATGACATATAAATAATCATGACTTGTTCTCGACATCAAAAAACCTCCAACAAAATCCATAGACACACTTTCTCATGGCTAAGAAAGTACTGGAAATGGCGTATATAATCACAAATTTTCGTTGCTAGGCTTGCTTGTGGCACACACAACACACCCTTTTACATACTTGGAAACTGGCTCATTAATTTGAGGCCAATAAAAATATCTCTAAAACTATGTCATTGTCTTACCTACCCTGAAGTGACAAGAAATGAGAGATGTACAAGATTCTATGATTACATTTTCTCTTTCATCCCTGGGTATACAAATCTTTCCAGGATGATATAATAAGTTTTCATGCATATGATCATCCAACTGCTGATTTCCACGAGTTAATGGTTAATATACATATTTAAAACAATCATCTCTTGCATATTGTTGGCACATGCCTATTTTGAGAGGAAAGTCTATTTTTGGGTGCAGACCTAGTTTTGGAGAGAAAATATCTATTTTTAGAGTGTGCGCTAGAGGGGGAGGAAAAGAAACATGGAGAAGGAGGAAGAGTGGCCTGGCAGGCATGCAGACAGACCTAACCATGTTAGGGTTAGGGTTTTGACAAGAATGTAATGGCTATAAGACAGTAGATTAGTATAAATAAAGAGCTAGGAGGTATAGGTAGAGGTTAGTTATTATTGTTGTTGAGTCAAATAAGTTAGTTTTGAGGGTTAGTTCATAGGTTTTCGATCTTGGTGTGATCTATTCTGCCTCATAAAGGGTAATTACCCTCCTTTTGATTGTAATCTTGAATATGTAATGCACACATCACAGATTTTGCAAAAGAATGAATAAAAGAGAAGAAGAGATAAATCTTTGTGGATGTATCCCAAAGGGGGGTGAACCACGATAAATCCAATATGTTAATGTGTCTGAATTATTATTTGGATGTTATGTTATGTACAAGTTAAAGAATGAATGGTTAAATATGATTATAACAACATGCATGCATAGTTATATGAATGAATGAAACCTAGAAGTAGATGAATGAATATTAATGTTAATGCATGAGGAAAAGGATAAAAAGACAGTCCCAATCCCTTCCTAGATTGCAAACACCTTGGTATTGTAGTCCCCCACAAAATTGTCTCAGGTGAGACTACAACATGCACTTTGAGCACAACGTGTCCTTTTGGTTTACTAGGAGGGCTAATAGTTTTGAGGGTTTTATTGGAAACCTATTGAGATCATAACCTGGGTCAACCCAAGCATCCAAAAAATGGTTCCATTCCTGGATGGAATTGCACATGATTGAGTGGAAGGGATCTGTGGAAGAAAAGAATGGGGGATGAAAGCATAGAAGGTAATGTTCAGGCCATGGAATCCAATGAAGGCGGAGACTGAAATATGGTTAATTACAAAGGAACTCGAGTTTTCACAGAAAGACTATAGAAACCCTAATTTTAGACCGCACAAATATCTTGACAAATATGTGTTTAGTGACTTGCATTAAGTATTTTTCTATGATTTCCTATGTCTGTTGCAAGAGTGGTTATTGAGGTTGAAGGAAAACCATCCTATGAATCAGATCAGACAGCTAGAGTGGCATCCCTTGGATATTGCGTAGTTACAACAAGTCAATAATAAATTTATGTGTGCAATAGATTTTTGGTTAGACAATGTCATTGCAGGGTTTATCACTGAATTTTTAGTAGATACCGTGAATTCATACACTGATGTAGAGTAGGATTTTATGAAGGGACCTAGAGGTAGGTACATCAGATCATTTTATACTTCTATCAATATTTTATGGTATGCCAAAGGCGTGATGATTATGGAATAAGAAAACTAAACTTCCCTACATGCATGGAGGAAGGGGGGAAGCACTGACAAGACTTTGAGATATGGATGAGGAGATGGATAAAAGGAAGCATAAGGAGGCCATGGACCCAATCATAATGGAAGAGGACCAAATAAAGAAAATAATGGAAAAATATGGAAAGACACGCAATGGTAGATGGTGCAGACCCCCAACCCCCTTCTCCTTTGGGGTTGCGCAACCTCCCAGACTAGGATCATTCTCAATACCTGAGTCGGATTGAATCTTTGAATCCCTGATGGAACCTGGAAAATTCTATCATAGGTCCTTATTTCTCCAAAGTGTGGGTCCTCTTAACCCCGTGACTCTCTTATTGGCCATTTGAAGAAAGTTGGCGGCGACACTTAGCTCTTCGTGCCAAGCCCTTTCTATCACGTGACTTTGGGCTTCAGATATTTCCATGATAGCCAACTCTTACATTCCTGAACTTTGAATTTGGTGAACTCAAATGCGCGAGGATCCACGGTCCTTGTCCCTCCTTCCGATAAAATACTGTGATCTCTTCGGACTTCAACCTTCAGAAGTCTCTCGATATTCTCCTCCGATATATCCCGAAGTACTACTCCTCCAGCTCGTGCAGATTTCTTCCACGCGTCCCTTCTAGATACAACGGTCTGGATTCAAACCTCTCTTCACAACTTCACGAATATTTATTTTTTCTCTTGGCAAACCTCTCGAAGCTCCAACTCCCATATCTCCTGATGTTCTTCCACCTATCTCCTCTCGAAGATGGATGATTTCATGGTCTTCAGGACTTCGGCAAGTCCTCGACTGTCTTGCACACTTAGCACAATCGTGTTTCAATACTTAGACTGTTCTTGATCTTCTTCTACACTCCTTGCAGAGTTCTGCACAAATTCATTTGCGACTTTTCTCATCTTGAAAACCTTCAAGGTTCCCAGTTCCTTTGCATCCTTCAGTGGACTTTATCGTTCCCTCCTGGTGACTTCTCACTCTTCTTCCTGAGCTTGTAAGATGAACTTACAGTGTCCTTGGTGCACTCCTTGCACTCGGTTAAGCCTTTCGACAAATTCTCCCTTAGCCTTTCCAGAAGTCTTAAGGCATATTCTTTCCTTTGTTAATGCACTCTTGCAAACGCTTCCTTCCTCAGAGTGTTCAACAACCCTGGGGTAATATTAAGAATTCCAACACTTCAGAATGTTTTGTTCTTGTACGCTCTCTTAATTTCTCTATGCCCTCGTGGCAGAGTATTATAGAGCATTCAGTAACTTTGTGTTATACTTCCTCCCACACAGTCTTTCTTTCCAAGGTACCCAACCACCTTGAAATTTCCTCCCGAGTCTGTGAATTATCCTGTTGTGCCCTTCTGGCATCTTTTCTTCTGACTCGACCGAGTTCACATACGCACTCCTTGTGTTGTCTCACAAAGTTTCCACCCTTTGTCGTGCAATCCTTGCACTTATCCTTGAGAACCAAACTTAATAAAACATACTCACAGATAGAATATTATAATTCTATCCCTACAGATGATTTCTAACATACATCTACATCTCAAATGCATACGAATGACATTCACAACAAAACATCCATTACACAGAAATTGGTAAATAGAAAAAACTGTTACTTTTTGTTAATGGTGGAATGTCCATTACAACATTAGAGTCTGGACTACGACTGGGTCTCGTCTCTCTATGTCTCTCTCCCTATCTCCTATGCATCCCCTTCTATATGCTTTACTGCAACAATACAAGAGTTTATACAAGAGGGGCTCGACGAGCTTCCCTCCAAGCTAATCTAGTGGTGTCTAATCACCATTCAAAATGCCTGCCTAATGGGAATATTACAATGATGGAAATATGATCCGAATTGGATGCAGATACCGCCTACCGTCAACCAGTTAATGGCGACCTTATTTACAACTTGTGCAAAGGCACAACTTTGGCTCTTCCAACCTGTCAGCATTAATTGCCTTGATCACGCTTTAGATTTTCAAAGGAAAAATGAGAGGGTGACACCTCTCCCTTCCTTGAATGTGCACTACTCATGCTAATCAACTGGCATGTGTTGAGGTAGAGCGATGCTCTTGCATTAGTAGACCTTACCAATATAATATGAATAACAAAAAGAGGGCCATATCTGACATAGAGGGATTGCCGAGTGATGAAGAAGAGGTAGAGGATCTCTGAGTTGTGGAGCATATTGATGAAATCCTATGCACAACATATGAAAGGAAAATAATAGGTCTAGGATCAAGAACAAAAGGCATAACTCCAATCTAGATCACAGTTAGTGTGGAACCTACAACCCCTTGTGTGATTAATACACCTAAAAGAACACCAGATTTTAGACAACTAGATTTTAGTAGAAGAGGAGCAACATGCCAGGGGTCCAATCAAGGATGACAAAATAGGGTAGCAAGTTTCAAAAGTAATAGTCAATTATCTACACCGTGCAGAGGAAATATTTCAATACAGTTCAAAATGGAAGGACTAGATTCCACCATTAGATTACCAAATTTCCTGGGATAGGCATCCGAGGAACCTAAAAAGCATATATTTATCTGTGAAAAGATTTGGAAGAATAGAAGATCAAATATGAGGATACAAAATTTGTGCAGATAGCTATAACACTTAGAGACCATGTGTTGGACTGGTACATGAGCCTTGATGTAAATAGTCCACAAGGAGCACCAAATACTATCGCAGAGGTGAAAAAGATACCGGTAAACGCGTTTAAGAAGTTGATCTTAGAAGACCAATACATGAATTAAATGATTGAAATCGGGAAGAAACCAGGTGAATTTTTCTAGGAGAATGATCAAAGGTTCAAACATCTGAAAGGTTAGTTGAAGTATTCTATTACGAACATGCAACATAGGGAGTTATTTGTGAACTCACTATTACCGCACTTGAAGTATCCTTTGAGACAAAAAAAGTTCCAAACTCAGGCAGAGGCCCTGTAAGAAGCCCTACAGCTCAAAGAAAACTAGCATCAACAGATAGATCCAACAATAGAGGAGCTAAAAGAGGATATGAAGAATCTGACATTTGAATTGAACCAGAATAAGTGGAAAGAGAAGAGAGAAGTTTTTTGGTGTACGTTATGCAGGACATAAGGATATCATAAGAATGAATGTCCAACCTTTGTGCAGTACTTGGAAGCAGGGGTGTCAAAACCCTTTCCAATAGGAGGACCATGGTGTGAGATTGGTAAGATACATGGACATGATCCATATAATTTTCCAATGATGTAGAATTATAATATAGTACCAAAAAGTTCATACTGCAATTTTTTCAAATCAGTGGGTCATGATGACAAGGATTGTAGAATGCTAGAATTAATGAAAGAAATAACTTTTGACACTTACATGGTGCAAGAAAAGATGATGAAAGGCCAAGCTGCACCGTAGTTCAATAATGTGCATCCACAATTCAATACTGCACAACCACAGTACAACAATGCACAACCACAATACAACAATGCGCAACCACAATATATTCATGTGTTGTATAACCAGGTACCCCAATAAAATGCACCGCGAGGAGATAGAGGTGGATTCATAGGTGGAAGCCAAGGTTGAGGAGGATTTGGATGGGGCATAGGGCCAGTAGTCTACCACAACTGTAAAAAACTATGACATTATGCAAGAGACTATCCACATCCACCTACGACATGTATGTATTGTCATGCAATAGACCACGACAAATAAGACTTCCCAACAATATTGGGAAAAATTCAGGAAAAAAACAACCAGAACAATCAGAATGTCTAGTGGATTTTTTCAGAAGCCAGGGATGATGTGCAAAACATCAATAGAGTTACTTGAGGAGGAGCCAAGACAGAAGCTGATGCAAGAAAACAATATCCAACTCAACACCAATGGGTCAAGAAGAATACTGAGCCACATAAGCATTTTGACATGCATAAAGAAAAGGAAACATTTAAGGAGGCCAGAAAGAGATTTTAAAATAGAACATTGTGTGTACAACAATTGCACAACAAAATCAGTATCCGCCAATATACGAGATGAAATATTCAATAGATCACACCAGCAAAGGACAACCTTTAGAGAAAGTAAGTAACACAAAGACTTTTATGCAATCTTGTGTTAAGTTATTGAATGATCCACCATCTGTTAAGGTCTTACAGAATTTGATAGAAAGATTCAACACAAAAGTAGAAGGGAAGTTAGAGCAGAAGACTTCCAATCATCTCCATACAAGAAGAAGAACAAGCAGGGAATTCAGGCTAAATGTCAAAACTGGGGATTTCAGTATGGGAGATTTCATACTTTATTTAGGCTCTGAAGTAAACATCTTACCTAAGAAGACATGGCAGTGTATGGGGGACCCCATATTAATATATTCACCTGTCCAGTTGAAACTAGAAAATCAACATAGAGTTTTACCAACTGGAAGACTAAAATGGGTGACATTAGACTTGGATGGAGTGCAGACTATGGAAGATTTCAAATTGATAGAGATAGTAGATGGAACAACACCCTACCCATCATTACTTGAATTGTACTGGGCATTTGATAACCAGGATATGATCAACCTGAAGACAAGGAAAATGACTTTTGAATCAGGTGAATATAGAGTGATTGCACCATTGGATCCTTCAGAGGGAGAAAGGCATGTAGAGGCAAACTATTTGGACTTGGAAGAACTAAACTAGTTATAAAGGATTACTGCACGAGAATAAGATTATGTCAACCCAAATGAAGATGGGGTACTCAACTAGAGAATAATTACATCGTGTGCCTCATACTCAGACACATGTATGGAGAATTAGCAGTAGCGACTACATGAAGTATCCACAAGGAGGTGTGAAAGAATGGATTGCACAACAAGGTGGGTTGGTACATATAGCAGGGAACATCCCACTTTTCATGGTGTGAACGAATTAGAAGAATTCTTGACAAATTATGAGGAAGTTTTGGAAAATTAGAGGTTGTTAGCCATGGATATTTGTTGGGCCCTTCATTTTGTTGAATAGAATTTTTGCACAACACATTGAAACTTCATTTTTGAGAACAAAAGTTGTGCAATATGTTGATGAGTTGGAAAACAGACTAAGGAAAGAAACAAAAAGCGGTTGGAAGGAAAACAAAACAACAAGATTGATGAAATAAGTTGCAACAATATCAAGAAGAAGAGATAATTCTTGGGTTCTCAACCAACAAACCTAAAGATCATATTATATATATGAGACCGATAGGATTGTAAGGGTTGCTGGGATGTAGTGTTGTTATTGTTTTCTAGGGTTGTTAGTCTGGAATTGTTGATGTTATCATTGTGGTTGTTGTTGTGATGAGGGTCACTGTTGTAATAGTCTATACTATTAGCATAGTTAAGTTTTAGAGATCTAGGTAAGAACCAGACTATCAATGTATCAGATTTATGTATTAGTCTAGATGTAAAGGATAAATATTATCTCATATCTAATGAAGAACATCCTCTAAGTACTTGTGTATGAGGATCGAGCTGTGAGAAGAACCTGATATGTTAATATAATTGGAGGCCTAAATTTTGAATATATATTCTGTGTATTTAGTATTAATTAATGAATGGAATGTTGTTCTGTATTATTTTTTATGTTTTATATACTTAAATGATTCTGTATGAATGGAAACGCAAATATATTTCTATATTCCCAGTTAGGAATTGCTCGGAACTATTACAGGTTTAGTCTATCTTGCACAAGACTATAGTGAGTCTTGATAACTCAGAGGTATTTCTAAGTATTCTCATTACCCTTTTCTCTCTTTCTTGTCTCGGTTGTGCTTCGGGTGAGACTTATTCCCTCCCAGGAAGATGAAAATTCCAACACTCTAGAATACTTCGGTACCTTTTGTTGGTAACCTAAGAAGGACCTTGGTTTGAGCAATTTTGCGCCAACAAAATGGTTTCGTTGCTGGGACCAATGTTTTAAAAAGGGAACCTGTGAGGAGAATGATTCCATGAATCTATATATATATGATATTCGACAATAGTGGGAAAGAAATTTTGATGCCTTTATATGGAATAAAGCGGAGTTTTGAGGTAAAAGAAAGAAGGATACAAGAGATTCTATCTTTTTACTCAGAAATATTGAGCGACCAGTATGAGATGTTCTGGGTCAAATTTTTGGAAGAAATATTCCATAGGATAGATAGGCTCCAAAAAGCTCCAGAATTCTAAGAATGTTTCAAGAAGATGTATACTTGGGATACAAAGAAGATCATAACACTTCATCATCTGGATCACTAGATCACGCGACCAGTCAATTTCTGGGTTAATATGACTCTAGAGGGATATATCATTGAATTTGCGGATGAGAATCACAAATATTTTTCACGAGCGGAAGAATTTTTCAATAAAGGTGCACACGAAAAAATGTTGAGGGAAATTACCCTGTAGATGAAATTATTCTTGATGGAGGAGGGGGTGATACCTATTCCCTCAACTGATATGGAAACCTAAATACCTACGCTTGGGGTAGGGTAATTTTGGGGTATGATCATGACTTGAGAAGGGGAAAGGGTTCTTTGACAGATGGGGGAATATCAAGAAACAAACACAAGAAACGAGTGAGCCTTAAGGAGAGCCACCATTTTTTATAAGTAGTGGCATGGAAAGGTAAAGAAAGCAACGAAGCAGTCCAAGGTGTTGCAGAATGAAATCGATAAAGAAGAACAAATGAAAGAAAGAAGGAAGAGTTGAGGAAGGTGAGAAGACAAGAAAGACTGACCAGTATAATATTGAAACAGAGAGAAGCACAAAGAGGAAGGAGTCTCCATATGGGTGGACGAGAAGAAGAATGTGGAGAAGCAAGGGAAGACAAAGCAGGTATGGACCTTGCGGGAGATCAAGAAGATTCAGCCCCAATATTAGGAAACATCGGGAATTAGGGAGAGAAGGCTACTCAAGAGGAAGAGAATGAGGCCCCCCAGATCAAAGAAACATGCCCAAAAGTCAGTGGAACCAACCCCGAATCACCCATCCCCCAGGTTTCCTCTATACCCATGGTAAATTCTACACCGCCTACCTATGATATTTCTATTCCATCGCATCCAGTTAGTCAGAATTAGTTTGTAAGTGTCAACACCGGGAGGATATTGGGATCCCCAGGTATATCGCAACTAGGACCATTAGGTTTCATTATAATAAGAGAAGTGAGACCCACAATGGTTGGACATATGGGAGGATCGATTGCCTAATACCTAGAATTCTGGGGTAAAGGGGACGAAGATGTAGATCAACATTGGTTCTTATGTGAAGCCATCTGGAGGTCTAGAGGGACTCTTTATGCAAACAAGCTAGTATAGTTTTAGAATACCTTGAGGGGTCGTGCCCTCAAATGGTACATGAAGGATATTGAACTAGGGGTGCTAGGACACACATTCACCCTTGGCCAAGTGCATTTGAAGTTCATTTCTGAATCCAAACTAACTCAGTCAGAGAAACAAGCTCTCTCTGAGTTGTGGGAGATTCAACAAAGGGAAGGATAATTTGTCTGGGAGTACAACCGGAAATTTAAAGATGCTATTGGGAGGCTAGCACATCCAATTCATGAATATCATCAAAGGGAATGGTACATCCAAGGATTACTATCTCTAAAGGGAATTCCTTTAACGCAACAACAAATAGCCACATTAACAGACGCCTTGGAACAGTCGATGAAGATCAAATCCATGGAAGGTTATCTGAGGAATCTAAGGATGACCAGGCTTCCAGTAGATGCAAATTTGTCACAACTCCAGGGACAAATATCAGCGCTAACGAAGAATATTCAAGAATTATCCACACCAAGACTAGGACGACCTCAGGTTTGATGCACAAGATGCTACATAGAAGGGCATCTAGCAAAAGAATGTCTGTGCATGAGGGGAACGAGACCTCTTCACAATCCGATGAGACCTCCTTCAGGAGAAACAAGAGGATTTGCACAAGTATCTGCGACTCCACCATTCCATACGCCAAGGCTATACAATACCTTTCCAGGTGTTCAAACTCCTCATAGAGCTCAATATTGTGAAATTTTTCGGACACATGGGCATGCGCTGAGGCAGTGTCATATTATGAAGAGGTACATGAGTGCACCAAATACAATACATTGTGATTTATACGCATCCACAACCCATGATACAAATCAATGTAGAGCGCTGGATGCTCTTGCTGATAGATTAGACTGGACATCATTCAGAGTAAATGAAACCCCCCAAGGATCTGGAAGAGGCCAGGGAGGTGGGGTTGAAGGGGGATTAAGAGGAGGGATAAATGGATTAAGAGGGTTGAGACGATGTTACAACTACAATGAAAAAGGTCATTTGGCCTGAGACTTCCCTCACCCAAGATGACCATGGTGATGTTACTGTAGGAACAATGGCCATGCAAGTAAGGACTTTCTAGAACTGATTGTGAAATGGTAAGACCGGGTTCATCAATGAGGATAATATAATAATCTCATAATTAAAAATGGGAATTTAGGGTCAACTACCCAATATTAACATCGTTACTCGTGGAGGAGAAAAAACTGGGGCAGATGCAGACAGTCAACACAAGATTCAGAAAGCTTTTCTCAAAGATGACCGGTATGACCCTAAAAAGAAAAACTTATTTTTCAAAGATGTAATAGAAATATTTAAGAGTATCCCCACTCTAAAGGTAATATATAATCCTCCTAAATTTTCATCTCAACTTAACCTTACACAAGCCCCTACCTCACTACCAACACCTAGAAACTCTACAATTCTTAGGAGACGTACTGAGCAGTCTCAAAGTGTAGTCAATCTCTATTTTCAATTATTCTTTGATATCCTATGGGATGACCAAATTACTGAGAAGTTGGGCAACAACCTGTACCTAATATTGGGAAATGATGGAACCCCATAAAACATAATAATAACCAACCTCATTGAGAAGAATACCTAGAGAATACAAAGAAGAAAGGTGCGAACATGAAAATAATTTAGGTTAGAAGCCAAGCTAGATGAGTTTGAAATAAAATATGTCACACTAGATTTGGGATCTGATGTTATCCTCCTACCCAAAAAGACATCGAAAGCTTTGGGAAAACCTCCGTTAGTATACTCCCCCATATAGTTGAGAATGGAAAACTAGTACTGCATTTTCCCAATAGGAAGGTTGGAAAATGTGGAAATAGATGTTGCAGGAGTTAAGACCACAAGTGATTTTGAGGTAATCAAAATTATGGGAGATAAGAATCCCTACCCTGCTCTACTCATGATTGACTGGGAATACACCAACTATGCTATCATTGATCTAAAGAGAGACACCATGACGTTTGAAGCATATGGGATAAAATTATTTCAACCCTTAGATCCAGGTCTAGGGCCTAGATATATTGAACCCATGGACCATAATATGGAATCAGATGCTCTTGACCAATTATATACCATATAAACAACGGGAAAGATACCAGATTACATAAATCCTATTGCAGATGGATCAGTAATTTGGAGAAGCATACAATCCGCTGATGAGTATTCAGAAGTAGTGTTTGATAATTGGAAGTAAGGTTCACATGAGCAATTCTCAAGGAGATGCACAACTGTCAGGGAAATGATATGGATTGGAACTGAGGTCAGAGAACCCATGACATATGATGGTACCAAAGAGATACAATTTTTTTCTTGCTAGCATGGAAGATAAGATAGTGTCAGATCAAAGGATCTTTGTTGTTGACTTAGCCTTGAATGATACCCCCTCTAGTTGGTGGGCCACCCATAAATCCTCGATTATGGAGTGGGAGGATGCAAAACAAGACATCTGATATCAATTCCAAAGGAGGGATCAACTGAAAGAAGAAATGAAGATAGATTTTCAAGATGCACAATTGTTCGATGGATGGTCTGACCCTAGAGTGCATATTGTACACTTCTTAAAGAAGTGGAGAGTTGCGGAAGTACCCTCTCACCTATGGGTTCATGTATTTTTCTATTCGTTGGGGCCTATTCCAAAATCCTAGTATATACATGAGGAGGCTAGAAGACAAATGAACTGTTGGAAGACCTTACAAGAACAATTTTGGAAGGATTTATCCTTTACAAGTAAGTTCCATGAGCTTAACATGATCCTTCAAAGAATCAGGGAAATGCTTTTTACTGACATTTGTAAAAAGAGATCAAGTCCAGGAGTATGTGTTGACCATGTTCATTTTCTTCAGTCTAGTCTAAGTCTTGAAATTGATAAGATAGTTGTACCTTGTTGTAAAGTTGAGAAATACCTAAATAAATCTGATGACTTAGAAGATATTAGAAACTTAGACATTAAAGAAATGGAAGGCAGTAGAGAGATTGAGGATACTATACCTAGTCACTCATGTAGCTCCTACAATCTCTCACTGAAGTTGCGGAAAGTTAATATAGGGAGTGCAGTGAATCCTAAGATATATTCTATAGGATACCACTGGGATGAGAAAACTATAAATGAAGTACATAACCACTTGTTTCCATAAACGTTCTCAGAACTGGAAGGTACAAAAGGAGCCATGGGAGAAATGAAAATTGAGTTGAAACCCGACTCAAGACCTATGAATCACAGACCATACTGACTTAATCCAAGAATAAAAGAGAAGGTCAAGAAAGAAGTGGAAAAAATTCTTGCGGTAAGACTGGATTAGCCCCATAGTTATGAAAAGTAAGAAAGGTACATAAGACATTTGGGTCTGCGTGGACTACAAAATTATGAATTATGCATGTGTGCATGATCCATTTCCAACACCTTTCAATGACAAAGTGTTAGATCAAGTTGCGGGAAAATATTCCTACTTGTTTACAGACATATTCTCAGGATATCATCAAGTCAAAATAATAGAGGAAGACAAGAAGAAGTCTACATTCATAACCGAATGGGGATCATTCACATACAATGTAATTCCCTTTGGTTTGAAAAATTCCCCTGCATTTGTTTCTCGAATTGTGATAAAAACATTTCGAGAGTTCATCCACAAGTTTGTAGAAGTCTATATAGATGATTGGATGATGTACAACCTGTTAAAATATCATGTCAGGCTACTTCAGTTAATGTTTGATAGATGTTGTGAAATGCATATACCTATGAATCTAAGGAAGTGTATTTTCTGTGTACCTCATGGAAATATGTTAGGCCATATTGTATGAAGAGAAGGAGCCCCGATAGACCCAGCTAAAGTTGCGGTCATTCTAAACATGCTGCCACATACAAGTACCAAATTGTTGCGCTCCATGCTGGGACATACATGATATTACCGTAGGTTCATCAAAAGATATGCAACTATCAATGCACCCCTTGAGAAATTGTTGAAGAAGTTTGAACTATTCCGATGGATAGAGTGTGACAAGGCATTTGACATTCCCAAAGAAAAACTAAGTACTGCACCTATTTTGATATTTCCCAATTGGGAAATTGAGTTCCATGTACATGTGGATGCATTAGACATCGCCTTGGGAGCTATTCTAGAGTAACCAGGGGAAGGAAATATGGAACATCCTATCTACTTTTCGAACAGAAAACTATTCCAAGCTGAGTGCAACTACACAACCACTGAAAGGGAAGGTTTAGATATGATTTATGCATTACAAAAGTTTAGACACTACTTGTTAGGCTCTCATTTCAAGTTTTTTACTGAACATTCTGCATTGAAGTACCTAGTCAATAAACCAGTACTTGAAAGAAGAATTTGCAGGTGGCTACTTATTTTTCAAGAGTTTTCATTTGAAGTAATTGTCAAACCAGGAAGATGCAATGTAGGTTTAGATCACCATTATAGGTTGGAGTCAGGGGAAAGTGGTGGAGAAATTGATGATCAACTCCTGAACATGGAATTTTTCTAGATTGAGGCCATCCTAAAGTATCTTGAATACATTGTTGTCTTCCTCAATACAGGGACTTGCCTAGAAACTTACTCCGCAACCTAGAAGTGACATATGGTGGTTCACGCAATAGACTATCAATTGATTTCTAGACAACTTTACAAATTGAGATTTGAAAACATCCTTAGGTGATGTGTCTTGAACCATGAAAGGCACAATATCCTATGGAAATGTCATAGTGGAGTTGTGGTAGGACATGTTGGAGGTCAATCTACTACACATGCAGTACTTCAAGCTAGATTATGGTGGACTACGTTATTTAAATATGCTAAGGAATATGCTAGATATTGTGACACCTTCCAAAGAGTAGGAAAGTTGTCACACCGAGATGAATTACCCCTTCAGCTAGTCAGAGCACTTCAGGCATTTGAGAAGTGGGTTATTGATTTTATTGGACCAATCAACCCCCTGGCTAAGCACTCAAAGGCCAGATACATCATTACCAAAACTGATTACCTCACAATATGGGTTGAATCAGAGGCAGTTCAAGACTGTTTGACAGATACAATGACTAGATTTAACTTTGAGAACTTTATCACTCGGTTTGGATGTCTTAGAATTTTGACCACTGATCAAGGTAGTCACTTTATCAGCAACACAATCACAACGTTGACAACATAACTACTTATACAACACCATAAGAGAATTACCTACCATACACAAGATAATGGTATAGTGGAGGCATTCAATAAAATTATGGAAATAGGACTAACAAAAGTATGTTGCGCAAATAGGGAAGACTAGGATGATAGAGTTCCAACAGTCTTGTGGGCTTACATGAATACCACAAAGAAGATGCATAAGTATACCCCATTTCAGTTGGTCTATGGGAAAGAAGTTGTTGTACCCACAAAATTTATTACCCCTAGTCTCTATATAACACATGCTACACACATGACAAATGATAAATCAATTGCGTAGAGGATTGCAGCCTAACAAGAACTTGAGGAAGCAATATTTCTAGTGGATTTTCATCAGACAGTTGAGAAATATAAACAAAAATCTTGGCATGACAGGAATATTAATTCCAAAATATTTGTGCAAGGGGATAAGCTACTACTTTATGATAGATGATATCATAAATATCCAGGATTTTTGTGCATGCATTGGTTGGGCCCATTCATAGTTGTGGAAATCCGACAATCTAGTGTAGTTAGGCTAGCGCAACTGGATGGTATCCTTCATCTAGGATGGGTGAATGACGCCCACATGAAACCCTACATTTTGCATGCTTGAACCAAATCATTGTTTCTCTATTCAAAAGGAGCATGTATAATAGTTATATTTTCATTTCCTGTAATTTCTTTAATTTAGTTAATAATGTCGAAGTGTGCATTGAATGTGCCACAACACATATTTTTTTTTAGTCTAAGCGTTGATTTTGTGTAGAAATTCTTACTCAGCTGCAAAGTATCATAAAAGCCACCATTACATTAAATGAAGTCATTAAATATGATGGGGATCCCCATTGTGGTCAGAGGGAGGGCGAATTTGAACTAGATCACAACCCACATGCCAGACACATCCGGTCCAGTCATATGCTTTATGATAGCCACCATAACTTGTCAAAATTTTCCATTAAACAATAAAGGCACGATACATGTAGATGCCATTGATATCTCTTTCGTGCTTCTTAGCCATTAAAAATTTAAGCCCCTCAGCTCGACCACGTCCCTGTCAGTCCATTCATTAAAAGACAAGATCAATTGATAGATCTTACCTCGTTATCCATCCCGTCAGACACCTAAGCCTAAGATTGCATTTATGGCTTAATGATAAGTGTATTTATGTGCGCGTTACGTATATTTCTAGTTATCCAATTATAAGACCCCATGAACGCACAAAGCGAGAATCACTGTTTGTTTTTAGCTATGCTCTGATTTTGAATTTTCTGCAATCACGCATACCCTGAGAGATTTTCACTTCCCTGTCACAAAGCTGACCCGAACTCACCCAGCTTATCAACACCTCAAAGCTAACATGTCGAGAGAAATAAGAGGCTGGAGTTTATCTCCCAAATAAGCAATCCCAGATGAGCCATATGATCCTAGGATCGAGATCTTCCGAGATGTCAAGGGGAAGACAAATCAAGTGAAACTTCTAGACCTTGATCTGATGGACAAGGTATTGTTTCCACAGATGAACATTTTCGTGTTCTAGGACTTGGTCCCAGATACACTGGGAGGCATGTAGTTTGTCTCAAATCCATATTTTATCAACCTGTTCAAGTCCACAATCATGCACCTCAGGGATCTACCGGTCTTCGGGACCACTAGCGAGGTTGTGTGGTGAAAAAAGGTTCTGATAAGCTGAGTGCACAAAAAAATATTATGGGTCGACCAAAGATATATGATTCATGCAGACGAGATCCACCAGATCATCATATTATCTCTCAAGGGTGAGGATGTGTCCAAAGTATTTCAAGGATCAAGCAAGCATGGGAAGAAGAAATGCGAAGTTATCCTATACGAGAAGTTCCATAGAGAGAGAGGTGGGAGAAAAATGAAGATTGACCCAATCATTCTGGAGACAGTCCAGATGGACTACTATGTAATTGAAAGAAAGTTCACGTGTTCCTACTACAAGAGCGAATGCACCTTAGACGCTCTTTTAGTAGACGACTTCTGCGCAAATGGAGTTGTGTTCAACTGGTGCAACTACCAACTAGAGGAACTCTTGGTCGCTTGTGAGGAAGCTCGGGATAAAGGTGAAACCTTCACATATGGATACCTACTAGTAGCATTTGAAATGTGGAAATGGAAGCCACCCATGGGAAGATAGTTAGCACTGACGAAAAAAGGTCACTTGGAAAAAATGTTTGAGCCATGGCATGTAAGGCCAGATTAGGAGAACATGGAGTTCAACAACGCCGCCTTTGAAAAATGGTATACTCAGTTAATCAACGCAAATCAGTGGTGGCACATACCACATGAGTTGTTTAACCTCAATATCAGGAATATAGCCTTTGGCCTAAATCGCCACAATACCCTTGTTTGGATGAGGCATGTGAAGCCCGAAGACTTCCACTCCAGGTTTCTCCCCTTATACCTCGATGATGAAGCATTTGATATAGAATTCATGTCGTGGACCAACATCAAGAAAAATCCATGCAAATCTGGCATGCACTACCTCTTTCCTGCAGAGCTCCTTAAGAAAAAGGGTTAGGAAGAAGGAGTCGAGCCGAGTTCCGGCCCAACAAAGAAGAAACAAAAGGTATAGATGTTTACAGACTCAGAAGACGAAGAGGATGTGGAAACTTTGGAGCACAAGAAGAGGATATTGACTATGTTTTAACAGCTCCCATACCAAGCCATGATATCAGGAAAATATGTCAATGAAATACTAGTTGTTGCTTTCATAGGGGACCCTTCAATCAAGAATCCACGGACAAGTATTTCTACTGTAAATATATTGAACCTACAACTGATATCCTCGACTATATATCGTACTAGAGAAGTCGCTCGAGCTACTAATACTATGATTAACATAACATATGATCCCGAGCTAGACACCACCGTAGCCACAACCATCATTGTTGAGAAACCTCCATCTCCCCCACAAGCCTCATTGCCATTGCAAGACACCACCATTCAATCCCAACCCACTTCGCTCGAGTCCATGTAGCTGGATCTCCCCGACCCACCTAAAAATGTAATAGAATGCACTACCTTGAGCCATTAGCCTCTATCTAGTCAACCACTCCATCAATACCCATTCTAGGCACTATGCCTTCGATGGAGAGTCAAATTGTTCCAATAGTGCAAGTTCCATGCACCCAGAGTCCTCTCTCAATAGTCAATGTTGAGATTCCAATCAACATAAGTGAAACTACAGAAGTTTCATTAAAGAAAGAGGCAGGAGCACAAATGATTCTGAAGGAACCCGAAACTACACCAGGGCAGAGAAAAACATCTTTGAAATAACAACTGGAGCCAGTATTATAGGATATACAATGATGCGTGGAACTGTTGCAACTTTGCCTAGAAAAGACATAAGTTTTCCCTCTACTCCATTCCAACAACCCTAAAGACTATACTTGCACATCAACTGCAATGTCCATCCCCAGGGAAAGAATAAGTGGATTCACCCTCAGAACATTCGATGGCTAGTGGACTACCACTACAAGTCTAAGTATCCTTGGATGTCGCTCCTTCATCGAGCGAGCTTTCTCAGTTACCAACAACATAGCTAGTAGGAATAATTAGCGCCTCGACTGAGGAATTGGAGCAGAGGATCCAACAGGATGAATGATAAGTCTATTTCTATAAGCAAGAAGGACTCCTTGCGCAAGCACAATGAACACATGAGGAATACTCAAATATTCAAGAAGAACAGAAGGTGGAAAAGGTAAAGGAAAAAACTCACAGAGGCCTGGACAACGATCAGAAAGACAGTGCCTCAGCTGCCAAAATCCAACAAAACAAGCGAGCCTAAAGAGTATATCAAATTAATTCATGTAAGCCTAAAGAGTATATCAAATTAATTCATGTAGCATGGTCATAAATGGTAGAAAGAGAAGAAAATATTGAGGCACAACTGTGAGAATGTAAGAAAGAAGATGAAATGCAACCCGGGAAGCTACGAGATCAAATGGAGAAAATTGTCTTGGAAGGAAACAACATAAGAGAAACCTTGCGAAAACAGACTGCAAAATTTACAAAGATCTTGAGAGAGGTTAGCGATTGTATGGGAATCATTTCAAGGTGCAACCAAACATTGGAGGACTTGTGTGTGAAGATCCAATCACTCAATGAAGAAGCAACCAACACCCTGGATCCACTGGAACAACAAGATAAATTTGACAAAATCCAGCACACTGAAAAATGACGTCAATGCACTATATGAAGCCCAAACTGTGGCTAAGAAGGAACTTCAAGAGTTTCAACCTGTATTCCAGACAACGTATCTACAGATTCATCAAGTGGATTCCATAGCTTACTCGGAATGGAACTCTTTAGTTGTGTCAAAACCAAAAGAGTGCATCGCATATGCCACTCAGAAGTTTGTTGTTGAAGCTTCACTACTTGCCAGAAAGTGGTAGGAAAAAGTGGACACCTTTCAAGAAGTTAGGAAGAGAGCCCTATAACTCATACCTGAGTTGGGCCCTTTCTTTGAAGAATATAAAGTAGAACTAGTCCAAGCTGGAAATGAAATCAATTCGAAACGATAAGGAAAGACAGAACAACAAGCCAAACTAGATACCACTGAAGAGTTGAAGATTTGACTCAGGGTGAGTCAAGGATTGTGGTCAAAACCTATTGGGCCCTTTGTTTTGTTGAATAGAAGTTGCATAGAACACATTGCAACTTCATTTTGGAGAAAACAATTGCACAAACTTCTGAGGAGCTAGACAATGGACTAAGGAAAGAAACAAAAAGTAGGTGGAAGGACAACGCAAAAATAAGATTGAGGAAAGAAGTTGGAACAATATCAAGAAGAAGAGAGAACTCTCGGGTTCTCAAGCAGCAAATCTAAAGATCATATTATACATATGAGACCGATAGGATTGTAAAAGGGTTATTGGGTTGTAGTGTTGTTATTGTTTTCTAGGGTTGTTAGTCTGGAATTGTTGATGTTATCATTGTTGTTGTTGTTGTGACGAGGGTAACTGTTGTAATAGTCTATACTATTAGCATAGTTAAGTTTTAGAGATTTGGGTAAGAGCCAGACTATCAATGTATCAGAGTTTTTTATCAGTCTATATGTAAAAGAGCAAGAGACTACAATATTGTATCATATCTGATGAAGAACATCCTCTAAGTGCTTGTGTATGAGGATCGAGTTGTGAGAAGAAACTAATATGTTAATATAATTGGAGGCTTAAATTTTGAATATATATCCTCTATATTTAGTCTTAATGCATGAATGGAATGTTGTTTTGTATTATATTTTATGTCTGATATACTTAAATTCTTATGTATGAATGGAAACACAATTATGTTTCTTTATTCCCAGTTAGGAATTGCTCGGAAGTGTTACAGGTTTATTCTATCTTGCGCAAGACTATAGTGAGTCTTGATAACTTAGAGGTTTGTCTAAGTATTCTCCTTACCCTTCCCTCTCTTTCTTGTCTCGATTGCGCTTCGGGTGAGACTTCTTCCCTCCCAGGAAGACGAAAATTGCAACACTTTAGACTACTTCGGTGCCATTTTTTGGTAACCTAATAAAGATCGTGGTCTTAACACTTTTATGTCGACAATATTTCACTCAAGGAAACACCTACAAGATGGTGGGGTGCGCACAAGAAAATAATTCAGGACTAGTATCAATGTAAAAGGTTACTGTTATAAACCTAATTTGCACCCAGCCTACATACCTGGCCTATGGCCCTACTAGTTTCCATTTGCTTGAGCCAAGCTCTTCTAAAAATCCCTCTTTTTTAGCCATACACACCCTGGCCTTCTACAAGCCGTGTGTGCACTCATGCATACGCATGCATGCCTTATACAACCCGCGTATATTGACAAAAGCACAAAAAATGGAAAGTTGTAGATGGGAAACAGAGTTTCGAGAAATTGCTAAAACCATTTGACTACCTATGGCCAGTCATTCAACCGGATAACTACCTATAAAAGAATGCGTAGGGGTCCCATTTGAAAAAAAAGGAAGAAGAAGAGCATAGAAACTATGCCCAAATTTATCCCCCCTTTGCCCCAATTTCCTGCAATTGTATTGTGAGGTTGAGTAATGGGTGCGTTGTGAAGAGGAGCCCAGGACCAGGTTTGAAGAGAAGTGTCGGCCACATATTGTAAGTTTACTCTTGTGAATATTAATACAAAAAGGTATACTTTTTTCGTCCCACCATATTATGTGTTCAAATTGTGTATTTATTTTATGATATTGTCACATCTAACCCAATAATTAGTATATGAAATACATGTTTGCAGCTCTTTGTTTGTCTATGTGTGAATGCAGGTCAGCTTTGGGAGGAGGATTGCAGTCAAGGAGCAAGTGAAAGTGAAGGGATCGACATCAAACGAAGGATTTAAGGTAGAGTTACCTAATCTTGTTTGCACCTTTTTATTGCATGAATGTGGGGTTTTGTGTTGGGAGAATAGGAAAAAGTAGAGGCCTTTAAATGGTCATTTTCTTCATGCATGATTAGATCCCTTAAATGATAAGTCCGTAAGCAGGTTTTCCCACTCACATCAGAATTAGCGACTCCACTGGGGAGTCTTTAGGGTTCTTTGGGGAGTTTTTATTGGGTATTTTGAAATTGGTTTTACTGCCTTTTTTGAGTTTCTGCAAGAAGTCTGAGTGTTCAGGGGTTCTGGTTCTCAATACCCGTCTTCCCTGCTCTGTTTACTAGACTATTTATTTTTTGTTTTTGAGAGTCTTAAGAGGCATACGTGCCCTGTAGTGGGACAGAACGTGTATGCACGCACCCTTCCTTTAGTCAGCCCGCGTATGTGCGCTTGCTGATGAAGTGCTAGTTGGGTGTCTGAGAACCCAGGAAATCCTTCTCAGGAAGAGGCAATCATCCTCTCCCCTGCAGAAGTGATCCTTCTTAGGGATCTTTTGGGTCCTTCTAGGTCTCTGATTGAATAGTCCATAGTCAGGTAAAAACCTCAGGATTAGCTTTGTTTTGCTAATTTTTTCTTGCCTCTTCTTTGTCAAAGTAAGTTTTTGCACCTTTAAGGGGTTTTGGTTTTCAATACTAGTACTCCCTACCTAAGCTTAGCTACTTGTCTTTATTTTTTGAGGAGAAATAGAGGCACACGCGGCCTTTAGTGGTCCTACATGTGTGCATACGAGCCCTGCCCTTGGACAGCCCACGTGCATACACTGGTTGTTGAAGTGATAGTCGCGTGTCTGTCTAGAAATGTTTTTGAAGAGGCAGTCATCCTCTTTCCTGTCAAGAGTCATTTTTTTCCAGGGATTTTCTTGTCTGATTATAGTCTCTGTCATAGCAGTTTTAGCCTAGGTTGGACTCCAACATAGCTTGCTTTTTCATTAAAATATTTATTCCGTTTCTTAGCTTTTTAAACTTATTTTTAGCTTGAAATTTTGAGAAAAATGAGTTGCATTTAAAAAAAAAATCATGCATTCATCAGTTTATTTTAGAATATTTTGTTACTTCTACTTTGATTGGAAGAATATATATATATATATAAATAGCTTGTTAGTTCTCTTTCTTTCTTGGCATTTGCCTTGCATTGTTATTTGAAAAAGAAAAAGAAATTAGCATAGTGTTGTGTTTTCTTCTTATCTTAAAAGCATTTCAAAAGAAAAATAAGAAAGATAATCCTTCTTTGCTAGTGTTCTTATCATTTCTTTTTTCTGCAAGAGTCTTAACAACATCACTTGCACTACCACACCTTTTGAGTAAATCAAGCCTTAAAAAGAACGCTAATTAAAAATAACTAGACTTTTATGTTTGTAGGGTCCATTAACTAGTTTAGGGTTAGGGCCTTGAATTAGGTTGGAGAGGAAACTCTTCAAGGCTGTTAAAACAAACATATGAGTCTATGATAAGGAGTGTAGAAGTCCAGTAACATGGAAATTATCCAAGACCCCCCTCTAACACGGGATAAACAAGAGGTCACATGCGGAAAGGTAGCGGAGATAACCCCTCCAAAGCTGGACCAAGCGTAGTGGGGAACACATATAGAGGACTTGTCTTGGGATTCTGTTGATCACATTTTCCATGGAGTTTCATGGGTCTTGAATCTGTTCAAGGTCCTCATTCATCTTTTGTAACACTTGCTTTCGATACCCTTGATAGGTTTCGGGCTTGATACCCTACTCATTGCGGTCCACCCGACTATCGACTGTACCCGCCTGGTGATTGCTCACGAGATGGCAACCTAGTTTCCTTTATTTTAGGGACTTACATAGGTGGTTGTGGGGGTATACCGCAATACCTAGGGAAGACATCAGGCCACACTTTGCAGAGTATACCCGGAGGGTGCTTCCATATTCGAGTTTCACTTGCACTGGTAAGTTTCTCTAGTGTTGGTTGGTGTAACTGTTCTTCCAACTAGTTAGTCCTTTGCTTGATTTTCCTTTAGGAGTTTTTCTAGTGTGTGCTCTGTCCTCCCTAGTTTTCCATAGTGATTTAGTCAGTCATGGATTTGGGTCTTTGACCTAGGGTGGTAGACTGCCCACTCCGTCGGTCGATGAGACGTTTTCAGTCTTCCGCTTAGAAACATGGAGTCACCTCTTTATAGGCGTTGTTTTGATAACATTGATTTTCCAGAGTCAGTGTGTGAGAATTTTACGGACTTGAACGATCCTTCAAGGGGAGAACCTGTGCATAAGATATTCATGGCTAAAGTTCCCAATGATACCAACCAAGGAACCCCTTCACAAGGGGATTCTTGTGCTTTTCCTTTCTTCGGAAACGTTGTTGTCCCTTTGATGGCCACTTTGTACATTCCTGGGTTGAATGTGGGATTATCGGTTTGGTTGGGTACCATTCCAAATGTCCTGAATGCTCTTGATGCTTCTCAGTTAATCACCTTAAGTCATGGGCACCATGTTGATGTTTCTTCGTCAGCAAATTCTTCTCCTCCTCCTTCTCCCACCTCCGGTGAAAGTACAGTTACTAGTAACCGAAAATCTAAACAAAATAGAAAGAGGAAGAATAGGAAGAAGAAATCACCAACCTCTGTGATTCATGTTGGAGATAGGTCGACAACCTCTGCAAGTCATGTTGAATACCATCACCCAACCTCTGCAAGTTATGCTGGGGGAAATCACCCACCCTATGCAAGTCATGCTGGGGGAAAAATTCTAGTCACTGCTACTCATACTCGTAATAGGTCTGTAGTCTCTGCAAGTCATGTTATTGACCCATCACTAACCTCTGCAATTCGTGTTGGAGATGTGCAACCAACCACTGCTAGTCATGCTAGGGGCATTAATTCTGTTGAGAAACATAGATAGATAGGACATAAGCCTAAGTTCCCTTGTAATCTTTGCAAGGGAGATCACCTTACTCATTTGTGCCTTGGCCTTCCAGAGGTACAAAGATTGTGGTCCCTGTCTGCAAACTCTTCTGATTCTGAGTCTTATGAGGTTTCCTCGTAGTCTATTCAACCATTGGTTGAGAAAGCGATCACACTAATCTAGTTATCGGCTGATCCCATTCCTCTTTTGTGGGGTGAGGTGCCTTTAGACCTTGTAGTCTCTCATCCTATTCAACCATTGGTTGAGAAAGTGGTCATGTCGATGCAATCATCGGATGATCCCACTCCTTTTTGGGGGGGTGAGGTGCCTTTAGACCATGTAGTCTCTCATCCTATTCAACCATTGGTTGAGAAAGTGGTCATGTCGATGCAGTCGTAGGCTAATCCAACTCTTCTCTTAGAGAGTGATGTGTCTATCGACTATGTTTTTAGCATTTATAGTTCAATACTTTCAGAACAAGGGGGCATTCTGCTCATTCCGAGTACACCCACTCCAAGCCCTAGGATGGTTTCCTTTGATTGGAATGACCTTGTTGAGCCTCGTCTTCCTTCTTCTACACCCTTTCAAATAAGGGTTGAAGTTAATTCAACAAAAAATTATAAATGTATCATGGATGAAGGATCTTCTGCAAGAATTTTATCCTCCTCGGTTTGGAAAGTCTTGGGATCTCCCGAGCTTGTGTCTGCTTCCCATGAGCTGTTGACTTTTGACAGACGTCCTAGTGAATATTTGGGGGTTCTTCCTCATCTTCCTATCTCGTTAGGTGGGAAGATTGTCCATGTCGATGTTATAGTGGTGCAAGGCCCGTTAGATTTCAATATGTTTCTCGAGCGTGATTATGTATATTCTATGAATGTTGTGGTATCTACACTCTTACGGGTGATGCATTTCCCTCACAATGGAAGAATTATCACTATTGACCAACTGGCATTTGATAATCACCATCCTAATTCAAGGTTAGTTCAGGTTTCCCCTTTATATGTTCCTAGTGTTCATGTAGACTCCACCCCACCACGGGTTAATTATGTGGCATCTTATCCTTGGTGTTCAATTTCTTCTGAGCGGGAACTTGTGCAATCATGTTTTCCTTCTCAAGACTTGGAATCAAGAATTGATCCATTGGTTTATCCAATGGGGGTATGGGAGCCCTTGCTTCGCCCTCTTGGTCCAAGTGGGCTTGAGTATCCTTTTGAGCCTGATCTCGTTGTTTATATATCCTCAAGCCCTCATGATTGTGACTCTTCGCTAATAGACTCTGCCAGTCCTGGCTAGAATCTCCATCATCATATGGAGTATGGTCAGTTTACTTCACCCTTTGGGAATGTTGACCCTCGTTTGCGTGATTTCTCGGATTTTGAATTGCCTTCAGATGAGGCTATCCTTGAATCCATGACTATGGTTTCTATACCATGGGAGGACTTACACTGTGGTTTGTGTTTTCTTCCCTTTTGGGAGACTTTTCAAGTTGACTATCAAAGAGACTATTGGTTTGAGCCTAGCAACAGGCTCTACCTAAACCAGTTTCATACATGAGTCGTATCCCCCAACGGGTCTTCTTTTAAGCCCTTTTAAGACCCTTTAAAACATGAAAATATTGTAGAGAAATCCTTTTGTCTTTCAAGCTCATTAAACTGAAATTTGAAGGCACGTTTGTCTGGCGGTAGTTTACCCCTTTTTCGATCTAGATGGTCAACTGTACGAACAAAGGTATACTCTAGGAACTTTAGTTCTCTAGAAGATTATCCTCAGGTATAATTTTACCCCCTTTTTTATGCCTGAGGGACTAAATTTACGAAAAAGGCACCCCCACGAAGTCCATAGTCAAGCTCTTTTCAGACTCCCAAAAATTGAAAAGATCGTCGAGTGACCTTTTTTCTTCACACGCATTAAAATGGCCAAGAAGAACAACCTTTATGGAGTCCATACTTAATCTTTTTCTAGACTCCTTAAAAATGAAAAAAATTCCAAGTGACCTTGTCTTTATCACACTCGTTAAAATGATTTTGAATAGACATCTTTTCGGTGCTAGTTTACCCCTTTTTCGAACTGACTAGACTATTTTCGAAAAAAGGTACCCCAGTGGAGTCTTCTTTTATGCTTTTTCAGACTCTCTAAAAATGAAAAACCAGCCGAGCTTACCTTATCTGGGCTTGTTAAAATTACACCGAAGGATGTTACCATTGTGTGTCTTATTAATCGCATTTGCATACATACGTATTTGGCCTAATGTTGGCTCCATGCTGCTCTCAACTGAACCATCTGAAGCATGCCTTATACGCAAGCCCTATAGCACTTTGCCTCTACGTCTTGACACCTTTGGCCCATGGAGGTTTTTTTCGAGTGTCCCCTTTATGCATATGTCCCCTTGCTCTGAGCATCGGTGTGTTCCTTGCACCTGGAACTAGTATGTTAGAGACACTCTTTCCTCCTTTGTAATGTAACATTATTTTATTCTTTTTTCAAAAGCTTTCCAAAATTATTGAAAAAAGACAAAAAAAAAATCAAATATACCCCAAAAAGAGGAAGGGAAAAGTACTTTATTTTTGTTGGCAGCACAAGGAGTCTCCCTTGGACAAAGCACATCTTTCCATTTGTTCATCAAAGATCTAGGATACAGTATGACCTTAGGAAGTTGTTCTCATACAACCATGTCCTGTTTTGTTTGGTTATTCCTCTGATCATATGGAGAGTTGGTGTTGCCTCCTGCATCATCAACTTATGTCAATATCATGTTGTCTGAGTCTCATCATTTGTCATGCCACTTTCCAAGGGAAGTTTTTACCAAGCTCATGTTGGCCTTTCTGCAATTTGTCTCTTGTCCTCATGCCCGACCATCCTAAAACACCAATCAAAATCCTTGTTCAAAATCAATGAAGTTCTCTGTCTGATCATCAGGATCCTCTTGTCTATTCATGACGATCCATCAAATACCTCTGGGTAGTGAAGTCGTACAATCATATTACACTCTTACCCGAGTTTTGAAGATCTTGAAGTTGTTTCTCGAGCTCTGAAAGAATCATCTCCAGCCATCAGACCACACTTAGCTTCTTGAAGACGGATACTATACATGTATATATTTTGATTTTAAGATGTAGATCCATTGTGTATTGCTCACGGCTACACTTTATATAGTTATATGACATGGATCTGTAGTGTATTTGATTGGCAGCCATGATTTTATTTTTTATCCCGAGCATGGGTATGCCCGCCTCGGTGAGATAAATTGTTATTTTTCAGATGGAAGCTCCCAAATACTGGTCCCTGGGCTCACTCACTTGGCACATTGATGAAGATTGGTAAAGTATTTCGGCCATCAGATTCTCTTCTGAACTCACACTTTAGGGGGCATATGTTATAAACCTAATTTGCACCCAGCGTGCATACCTGGCCTCTGGCCCTACTAGTTGTTATTTTCTTGAGCCAATCTCTTTTAAAAATCCCTCTTTTTGAGCCATACGTGCCCTGGCCTTCTACAACCCGTCTGTTCACTCATTCATATGCATGCAGGCCTTCTACAACCCATGTATACTGACAAAAGAACGAAAAATGGAAAGTTGTAGATGGGAAACAGAGTTTCAAGAAATTGCTAAAACTATTTGACTACCTATGGCCAATCATTCAACCGGATAACTACCTATAAAAGAAGGGGTAGGGGTCCCATTTGAAAAAAAAGGAAGAAGAAGAGCATAGAAACTCTGCCCAAATTTATTGCCCCTTTGCCCCAATTTCTTGCAATTGTATTATGAGGTTGAGTAATTGGTGCGTTGTGAAGAGGATACCAGGACTAGGTTTGAAGAGAAGTGTTGGCCACATATTGTAAGTTTACTCTTGTGAAGATTAATACAAAAAGGAATACTTTTTTCGTCCCACCATATTATGTGTTCAAATTGTGTATTTATTTTATGATATTGTCACATCTAACCCAACAATTAGTATATGAAATGAATGTTTGCAGCTCTCTGTTTGTCTGTGTGTGAATGCAGGTCAGCTTTGGGAGGAGTCTTGCAATCAAGGAGCGAGTGAAAACGAAGGGATTGACATCAAATGAAGGATTTAAGGTAGAGTTACCTAATATTGTTTGCACCCTTGTATTTCATGAATGTGGGGTTTTGTGTTGGGAGAATAGAAAAAACTAGAGGCCTTTAAATGGTCATTTTTTGCATGCATGATTAGAGCCCTTAAATGCTAAGTCCATAAGTGGGATTTCCCACTCACATCAGTTACTACCCATTAGAGTTTGTGAAGAACATGGGAGTAATACATTGTAGAAGTGTGATGGACGAGGAAGGACAGTTGAGCACCTAGATAAATGCAGAACATAATGGAGGTTGACACCACTAGAGGAATGGCCTCATTACTTCATTCATGCATTGGAAGGGATACTAGGGAACTGATGCATAGACCAGGAGATGCACAGAGACACTACAAAATGGCCAGTATTAGAACATAATTTTGTGGTAAATTTCTCATTTGAGCATGAGAACCCCAATATCGATTCATCCCTGAAGTTGATACAGGGAATGATATTTTTTAAGGAACTTGAGGTGGAAATTATAATAGAATATCAACAAAAGAAAAGAAAGATAGTCAAATATTTACTCTCATGTTATCATTTTGTAGAGGAAGCACTAGATGAAGATGATCCACACAACATTCAAATAACATAGATTGAAGGAGAAAGAGAGGTGGAAGGTCCATCTCTGGAGTCAAAGGCATTTTATACACCAATCAAGGTCAAGAAATTCAACATTGTGACAGAGGAAAACCCTAAAATGGCAAGCATTGGAGACAAATGGGATGAGGAGACACTAGAAAGGATAACATAGTTACTGTGTGAATACAATGACTTTTTTCCAGCAACCTTTACAGAGATGAAATGAATAACTTGTGAGCTAGGTGAGATGAGGATACCCCTAAAACTAGATGCCAGACCTATTAGACATAGACCTTACATGATGAATCACCTATTAGACATAGACCTTACATGATGAATCTAGTATATAAGCAGAAAGTGAAAGAAAAAAATTGACTGAATGTTAGAAGATGGTATCATAGAGCCAAGGAGGAATCCAAATGGATCATTCCATGGTAGTTCAGTAAAAGAAGCAAGGAGGGATAAGAATCTTTTTATATCTAAGGAAATTAAGTGATTCTTTTTCACATGATCCTTTTCCCCTTCACTGCTTTATAAATGAAGTGTTTGATAATGTGGGAGGCCAAGAAACATATTCATTCATAGATGGATTTTAGGTTATCATAATATGAAAATAGCTCTAGAGGATAGGCATAAGAACACATTTTCTACATAATGGGTATCATATTAGTATACAATTATTCCCCTTGGATTTCAAAGAATGCACCAAATATCTTTTCAGGGGTGGTCATAGATGCTTTTAAACATTTCATACATAAGTTATTAGAAGCATATCTAGATGACTAGTCTGCTTTTAGTCTTTGAAAGATCATGTAGAAGTCCTAAGACTAATATTGGAAATATGCAGGAAATTTCAGATCTCCTAAACATCAATAAATTCATTTTCGTTCGATACTTTGGGATAATCTGGGGACAGTGTGAAGACACATTACCGTTGACCCTGATACAATTGTTGTAATTTTGAACTTACCACCACCAAAGTCAGTGCGCCAGTTAAGAGCCACACTTGAACATACAAGATACTACATAAATTTTATCAAAGGGTATTCACAAATTACTATGTCGATGGATAAACTGTTGAAGAAGGACACCAAATTTCAGTGGAATGAGGATTTCGAATAAGGATTGGATACTTTGAAGGAGAAGATGGTGACAACACCTATCTTAGTGTTTCTATACTGGGAAAAGACATTTCATGTGCATGTAGATGCATCGGAAATAACACTTGGAGCAATTCTGGCACAACCAAGAGTAGGTGAATTAAATCATCCTATAGCCTTTACAAGCATGAAGTTATCATAATCAAATCAAAATTACAACACCACAGAAAGAGAAGGCCTAGACATGATGTATGCACTTCATAAATTCATACATTACTTATTGGGAAATCATTTTAAAATGTTCATAGATCATTCTTCCCTCAAATATCTAGTCAACAAGCCAGTGTTGGTGGGGAGGATTTGTAGATGGTTGTTATTATTCCAAGAATTTAATTTTGAGGTAATAGTTATACTAGGGAATTTGAATGCAAGCCCTGATCACTTGTCAAGGGTCACCAATGGAGAATAACCTACTAACTTGGAAGAAAAATTCCCTGATGCAAAGTTATTTTCAGTACATGTAGTTGATGAGTACTTCACTGATGTCATTGAATTCTTGAGTAAAAGAGTTGTGCCAAAGGATTTTAGTACTGCACTGAAGAAAAATATGGTAGTCAGATCTATATAATATCAACTCATTGCAGGTCACTTACACAAGATGGGCATAGAAAACATCTTGATAATGTGTGTATTGGAACATGAAAGGACTATGGTTTTAGTAGAAGCTCATGAAGGTATAGTTGGAGGACGCTATGTAGGAAAATATAGCTCACATAAGATATTGCGCACAGGTTTATGGTGGCCAACATTTCATAAATATGCAAAGGAATATTGCCAGAACTATGATGTCCGTCATAGAGTGGGAAAGCCTAATAAGAGGGATGAGATGCCCCTAAGACCCCAAGTAACTCTTTAGGTATTTGACAAGTGGGAAATATATTTTGTCGGACCTATTAATCCACCAACAAGATGGTCAGGAGAAAGACATATCATTGTTGTGACTTAATACTTAACCATATGGGCAGAATCACCATGAGTCAAGGATTGCAATGCAAAGACATCAACACACTTCTTATTTGAGCAGGTGATCACAAGATTTGGATGTCCCAGGATTTTGATGAGTGACCAAGGAAACCATTTTATTAATAGTACCATCTAGGCTATGAAGGAGGAATTTGAAGTCTATCACCAGAAGAGTACACCATATCATCCTCAGGAAAATGGGATAGTAGAAGCTTTCAACAAAATTTTGTAGAATGCTTTGACAAAGATCTGCAATGCGAATAGAGATGATTGAGATTTAAAAATCCCAGCAGTATTATGGGCATACAATAATACATGAAATAATTTGATAGGACATACACCATCTAGATTGGTGTATGGACAAGAAGTAATGGTGCCATTAGAATTCTTGGTAGCTAGTCTACGCGTAGAAACAATTACAAATATGACAAAAGAAGGCATAATAAAAGAAAGGTTAAGTCAACTGATGGAGCTAGAAGAAGACATGATTCTGGAAGGATTCCACCAAGAGGTGCAAAAAGAAAGGGACAAATATTGGCATGATAGACACATAAAGAAGAAGAGTTTTAAGGAGGGAGACCTAGTTCTCCTCTATGACAAAAAATTTCTACAACATCCTTGTAAGTTTAGAATGCATTGTATAGGCCATATGAAGTGAAGTATGTCACAGATGGAGGATATATGCAACTAAAGGACTTGACAAGAGAATATATGAAAGGAATGGTGAACGGTAGTCGACTAAAACTTTATAGGGACAATCGACCTACTAACTCTCAATAGTTGCAGCACAGTAAGGAAACCATGTGTATAGTATACTATAGTAGATATTAGGTGAGAAAAAATATAAAAAGAAATAAAAAGTAGAAAATAAGAAAAAGGAAGACAAAATAAGAAAAAGGAGAAAAATACAAAAAGAGGAGGAAGTTGGTTGAATGACAGAAGATTGGAAAATGTCGCATGTAGAAGATAGCGAAACCAATACAACAAGAGGTAAAAGTTACCATGTGCAGGATATGAATGACAAAAATAAAATACAACGTGCCATAGAAAATTCATAACAGAAATGTGCGGTGCACCATAAAATGGGCCAACGATAGGAAAAGAAGAAACTAGTCATCGGGGTGAAAAGGTGCGAACCAAGCATTTATGAAATTTAACGAAGCATGCCCAAGAATTTTTAGAACATTTATGGAAATAAAGGAAGAATATCCAATAATATTCATGACATTTATGACACCCTGTATATAACTGAAACACGAGCCAAACAACATTCATTGTGAATTTGAGCACACACAGATCTAAGGAGCACGAAGACAAGTGGTGAACAGGGGATTTTGAAGATTCTAGCAGCTGGATTTCAACAACAGAAAAAAGAATTCCACAGGATGGAACCTCCAAAGGTTTGTGCAGCTAGCCAAGTAGCACGAAAAACATGAAGAAGCCATAGGTCAATGCGGGAACCCATAGGGGAAGAAAAAGTCTATACACAGCCGAAGGGAATCATCAATGTTGACAAGATTCCTTCACCACAACCTGAAATAGTGAGCACCACACTGGTAGAGGAGGAGGGACAGGCCCCAACGATGGTTGGGATAGATATTGAATCACGGAGAAGTGCAGGAGGTGAAAACTTGTCAGTGACAGGAAACCCACAACAACTATCTAGGGCCAAAGAATCCCACCAGATGAATGACATTGATAGTGAAAGAACATAATCTGATAGGCCAAGGTCAAAATTGGTGGTAGGGTCCACGTAGAATGAGGAAGTGGAACTCGAAGTTATCACAGGACAACTAGAGTTGGGCAGGGAAGAAAGAGAACCAGAGGCTAGGCCATCTAGTGCACCAACACAAAGAAAAGGGAAACAACCCATCGTGAGGTCTCAACACAAGCATCATGAGGCCTCTTTAGTTTTACCTCACATTCTAGATATGGTGTAGGACATACCAGCATTGTTGGGTTACGTCGAGCGGTTAATATATGCAGACCATGATGTGTCTGACACTAGCAAGTTCCTAGAATTGACACAACAAGTTTACATGGAGAGCCTAGGTAGAGGGCCACTAGGAGATCTAGTGTTGCAGTCGAAGCAATGGATAATAGGATTGGTAAACATAGGGATACTTCACTTGCTAAAGATTCCTCATTTTGGCAGGGGGGAAATTTTAACAACTCCGTCAAGAAGTTACTGGTGGTCCTCCATGGAGGATTCTTGTGGATGGACATACAAGTGTCCATCGATGTCGATTTGATTTCGTTCATCACAGGACTTCCATCAAATGGCGAGAAGATCACACAATATATGGACGAAAAAACAAAGGAGCAGACGCTCATAAAGGAAATGAAGAAAACCTATGGAACCGAAAGGGGATCATGAGGCATCATAATCAAATGAATCAACAATGTAGCCACCGGTATGGAAACAAAGATGATGGATGAAAAATCCTTTGAAAATGTTGCGAGTAGGTCCCTGCAGGAGTTGTAGCAGCATCAACACAGTGTGAAAATGACACCATGCTAAGATGGACCCCATATTTGTTAAATTTGTTCCTAGACGACTTCAAGGATGCGTAGGACTTGGGGATAGAGTTACACTATTCTTGGTTGATCGTGTTGATAGTGTTGATTGGATGGAATTATACTACCTATTCACACCTATGTGACAGAGTAATACAATGTCACGCAACATGATGTAGATCATTGGGGAGCATTTCTAATTCAAAACGGAGAAGTGGAAATGCTAACACCTTTGCTAGGTATCTAAGCGATATGAAAGAAATATAGAAAATAACTGATGAATAACTCCTGAGGTGGTCATAGAGTACTAGGGGGTAGCCAACTTCAAGGCTAGGTGACACAATATGTGGATCCAGGAGCGTAGGGATCCAGACAAGGAATGGTTACAACTTTGGTAATGCGCTAACACAAAAGAGGTATATTGGGAAATAAAGGACAGGGAGGATGAATGGAAGATCCCAGTCATAACCAAAGACATGCCCAAGGGTAAGGAAATTGATGCAGGGTCATGAAAGACATCTGCAGGAGGAAGTGTCGCGACCAAGAAACCAACACAGTATGTGAAACTAGGCCCTAAGCCCGCACAATAGAAAAACGACAACGACCTAAAGAAGAATGGGAAGATAGGAAATAAATATAATGTCCATGTGTAGGACAAATAACGAGGTGGGGATACAAAAACACAAGGAAATTCAACGATGACAACTTCAAAAGATGTAGGGCCACCAAAATGATCGATCATACAAACAGGGGGGGCACACAAAAAGTCCAAGGCACATAAGGATATCCTAGAATACACAATCACCGAGGATGATACTGACTTATTAGTAGAGAGGGTTGAGGACCGCATGACTAAGGAATATGAGGGGGCAGAGAAACAAAGAGAAAGTATCATGAAGGAGTTGGTTGAGGTTAAATAGGTCTTGGAACATATGCAAGTGGTATAGACATGTTGTAACCTAGGTCTGCACCCCTGCCTCGCCTCTCTCATTTCCCTATGCCTTCGTCAATTTTACCCTCTTCTAGTTGATAAAGTCAGTTTCCCATCTGTTCAATAACTTAGTTTTCCTTGTTGTCTTGCTTGACTGACTCTTTGCGCATATTTTTTCTGTTTTTCTTGAAGGATAAACACTTATAGTGATTTGGTTTGAATTACTTGTCATCTTGTTTTCCTTTAATTGAGCGTAAAGTAGGTCGGTCAAGTATGTTGTATGCACAGGAAAAAACCATGAGAAAAAATGAATCAATCATAGTAGTCCATTTCGGGCTTGAAATACAAGAAAA